>CAODLS011724164.1:0-12000 GCA_948243855.1 Flueggea neowawraea | reverse complement strand
CATTTTGTTTATTTCCTGTAATTCATTTGCTAATTTCTCTAATGAAATTTGGGTTTTGAAAGAAATTAATTAAAGTGTGTTGCTTGTAATGTTAATGATTGCACGGAAGAGGACTAGTGTTAGGGGCTTATTTAAGAGATTAATATTTATTATGCTTCACTTTTGTCGCAGATAATGTGAAATTGAGATTGCCTGCTATGAGGTTTGGAGGTCGCATTGTTTACAGTAGAACGAAAATGGAGGTAGAAGAAGCTGCGAGCAAGCTTCTACAGAGTCTTGGAGAGAGGAAAGGAGTTGCCGAAATTTCTTTGGGGTTCGATATTGAGTGGAAACCATCATTCAGAAGAGGTTTGTCAGTAATTGCGCACGAAATTGTGCTGAACTCTGCAATTTCAAATATTTCATTTGTGTGATTTTGATATTGAACCTCGTTTGTACATTCACGATGCCAGGCGCAAGTCTGGATATTGGGTTATATGTTGGCTGTTGGTTGATTGAATAGACTTTGTCTTAAAAAGCATTAGTAGTATATTGTTTTGGTTGCTTAAATCATGGATCATGTGTAAACATATAATTGTGCTTCACTTTGATTCATTTCCTTGTACCATTGAAAAGAAGATGGGTTGCATGTGTCTGAGTCTGAGATATGCTCTAAACTGAACTTTGATTTTTACTCAGAGACAATTAGCACTGGAAATTAATGAGTGTCAAATAAAGAAATTGCAGAGCATAACTGCCAAGTAAATGCTATTCATATTTTGGCAATGTACCAGCCTAACGTCATTGATTTTGGGACCAATATTCGTTCTGCAGGTGTTTTGCCTGGAAAGGCTGCGGTTATGCAGTTATGTGCAGACTATGAGCATTGTCATGTGATGCATATTATTCATTCAGGAATCACTCCAAGTCTGCAGTTGCTTCTTGAGGACTCTACTATTGTAAAAGTCTGTAAAATCTCTTGCATAAGTTTTTTCTTATTTTTCAATTATTTGTTCTTTAGCATACATTGGTTTCTTTATGTTGATTACAGGTTGGAGTTGGCATCCGTGGTGATTGTGTTAAGGTATTTAAAGATTATAATATATCTGTTAAAGCAGTGGAAGACCTCTCCTATTTGGCAAATCAAAAGCTAGGTGGAGAACCCAGGACTTGGGGTCTTCAATCTCTGACTGAGGGCTTGTTTGCAAAGAGGTATCTATTGAAGTATAATATCTGATTAAGGTTTTGCCTCCACTTAGTCATTGCAGTGTGCAATTCTCTGTACGTTTACTAAAGTGCAGCAAGAAATTCTAATTTAGGTAGTCATTTTCTTTGCTTCTGGACACTGGTTTTCCTTGGTGGGTTGATGCTTGGACCATGTAAATTTATATAAGGAAATGTTTGTTGCAAGGACTATTAAAGGAAAAAAAATGCCAAAACAAAGTTTAAAGAGTAGAATTAACTAATGCTGTTCTTGTTTATGAAATGATGTCTGCAATTTCTTTCACTTGCATTAATTGGCTGTTCATTTACATTTGTTGGTTTTCATCGTCTTACAGCTGCTTGTCAATATTGTGATATGACTGGTAAATTGCATTATTATTAAATTTTTTTTATCAGGAATCAAAATTAACTTGTGTTATTGAAGTTATTTATTCTTTATTTAAAAACTGCCATAAAGTTTCTGAAACTTTGCAGCTTCACAAGCCCAACAGAATCAGACTTGGAAACTGGGAAGTTGGTGTTTTATCAAAGGAGAAATTAGAATATGCTGCCACAGATGCTTTTGCTTCATGGCATCTCTACGAGGTACTTGTTACTGAACCACTATCGCCCTTGCTGCTGTTGCCTATGTTACTGTTTTGATTTGCTTAGTTGTTACATAGGTGTTAAAGAGCCTCGCAGAAGCAAAAGACTCCGAAAGCAAAGAGGAAACGCAGTTAGCTCCGCAGTAATGACAATTTCTGTCCTGCTCTAACTTAGCTAAGTGAAACATGGTAACGTATACATAAAATAAGCACATGAAACCAACTCATGACAACATTACAAGTTTATTTTCATTTCTTAGGGTATATCGAAACGGTGACTTACATATCCTTGCTCTTGTGATGATCCAGGATTGTTATCTCTTCCGCATTGTGTTAAATTCACAGTCGAGGATACCACTAGGATGAAAGCGTTTTGGTCATGACTGATTATTTTTATACAAGGAGAATGACTAATTGCAGAATGGTAGAAACGTGAAAATGGGAATGGTGAAGCAAAATGTTACCATTACTTGTTTATTCATTTCATACCAGAATTTTCATTTGACCAAACAGAATTGATGTCAAAAGTGTGGAAGTACATAAAGTAACCTCTTATAAGCATACCTACTTCCCAATCTGTGGATGAAGCTGTATCTCAATAATGCCTCATGAACACAAGAAGAACCGATCCCACAACTGAGAGTTTAATGCAATGAGAGGTAGGTAGTGAGGATAGTGTAGAAAGAGAGAAGACTACATTTTTACACCCCCCCATTTTCATTCCAAGAAATGAAGGAAGCAATAAAATCAACAATCATGTCTCTGTCTCACCCCACCAATCACCATGATATGCCAATGGGGACCAAAATAATTCATTGAAATTTTCAAGTGATAAGCCATGGCTCGTTTTTCTTTATAATGCATGTATGTATCAGCATTTCCAAATTTCAGGATTTTTTTAATTCATGATAAATTTATAAGTATTTTTGGAGATTAGAGTATTGATAATTTTTTTTCTTAGAAAATTCGAATTTTTAAAGTTCGCTCAAACCACTTAACCAATAATTTGTCAAGAAAAAAATTTCATATTATAAAAGCACTTTGTTGCCCGTACAACATTTAACATGTTTTTAATAAATAATATATAACATTTGACATATTTTATTCCTCAAAAATACTATCTTCTCTCTACTTTTTACTATCCAAAAACATATTATTCATTATATATTATTTGCTATCTGCTAAATTTTTTACTCTCCAAATAAGCTTACTTGAGAAATGTGGTTAGTATGAGACCTGAATCAGCAGAAGAGGAAAACCACATCCCATCATCCCTCACAGTTTGGGTCTCAAAATGTATGACATTCGCGAAATTGAATGCAGAATTGGGCAAGCAGCGATTTTACTGCATGTGGTGGGTGGGCCTGTTAGTGCATTGCACCACAACACTTAAAGCACTTACGTGTGTGACGTTCATTGTGCATTAGCCTCTGCTAGGCTGCTTTCTTTGTTAAGGTTACCATATGAGAAGTTTATGAGTTGCCATTCCTAGGGAGATGGGCAAGAATTATCTCAGCAAATAGGCTTAATGCATAGGAACCCCTTATTTATTTATTTTTTGTTACCTCCTGAACTTTACAGGATAATTAAGGACTCTTTAATTTGGAAATTTTTTTATTTTTTTTCAGAAAATTAGAAAACATAGATGAAAAAATAAAAAAAATTGTTAAAAAATAACCTCCATGCAAAATAATGTTTTGCAATTAATCTCTATCCAAAACACTCACTAACCTTTCTTCTCTCTTGTTTTTTTATATAAAACTTGTTTTCAATTTTTCGAAATGAACAAATTTTCTAAATATTTTTTAGTTTCCAGAAAATAGAAACAAAACTGAAAATAAAAAATAAAAAACTATTTTTTCAAAGTAAATATAGCCTTAATTATTCCTTGAAATTTTTTGTAAGGTAATTAATTATCTTTGAACGTGTAAAAACATATTTTTTTAAGTACGTTTTTACACGTTCAGGGGTTAATTAATTACTATGCAAAGTTCAGAGGATAACAATAAATAAATAAATTTAGGGAGTTCCCATGTATTAAGCATAGCAAATAAGACCAAATTTAGAGTGACATATATAATTGAATAATGTGTAACATTAGCCTTCCAACTACATAGCATTTTTATTTGAATCTCTACCATTTAACAGATAAAATCCTTTTAAACTTATCATGATTACCACTAAACTAACAGGTTTTTTTGCTTCATATTATGGAGGTAAAATCTACTTAATCACTATTGGAGGGAAGTGCTTTATTAATCTGGGCCAATTTTGGGACCAAAACAAATGTTATTCTGCAAAATATAAGGATTTGAATGATCAATTTCAGGTAATATTAAAATTGTGGGAGCCTCCATGCCACATCATATCAGCAATTACGCCCATAGTGGTTCATAACCTCAATTCTTGATCATTAGTTCCACCAACATCATCGTACGGAATATGCATATATATGCAGTTGCATAAATTCTGTGTTATTCAGTACGCTAACGAAGGACATGGCAGAGCAAGCATGGCAATTATCATGATAAGCAGAGTCTGATTTTCATACCAATAATTGTGGACATAAACGTACGGGATAATTTCATTTCAATTATTTACTGAGAAAAATAAAAGCAAAATTAGGCCTTTTCATTTGGATGTAATTCTTTTTTCTTGTTTGGCATATATACTTGTTGTCTGGTTATTAAACCAGCCAAGCCAATTCAATGTGCCATCTACTTCAACAATTATTTGGACCCAATCATGGAATCTCAGTAATCTTTCTAAAGAATATGCCTGCCTGATACAGTATCAATGAACCCTGTTTAAGCCCCTAGTATACGTAAATGAGATGCATTTTTTTTGGTATATTACAAGAAGAGCAAAACCTGATTGATAATGCACACATTCAATCATGCCAACTACAAGAGAAAGAATAGAACAAAGTTATGGAGGTGATCTATGAAAATTCTAGTTATCATCTGAGAAAATAAACATGAATGTTGATTCAAAATGATTAAGAACCGCAAGTTTTATTGTTACAGAATCTAAGCTTGATATTGGGTGCTAATAATGCATATGGAGCATTGTGATTGCCTCATTCAATCATTTTCCTCTCAAACAAATGAGAGAGACCAAACCATCCTCTTGCTTTGCAAGTTGCATGCATTGCTTTTTCGTCTTAAGTCTTAACCCTACATGAAAGCAATCCCGTTATCATCCCAAAAAACTTTGGTAATAAAAAAATTAATTAATTAATGACCAAGAAGAAGAATTCACATATGTGGACAACTTGAAAGTAACCCATGAAGACAGCCAATGTGCGGAAATTGACAGCCAAATTATGCAAATGAAGGTGTTAATTTTGGAGTGTAGTCGAGTTAAGCTCAATTAGTGAGTATCTATTCTCAAAATCTTTGGTTCTTATATTCAATATATGGAATGAGCATGATAACAGATATTTTAAGAATTTTTTAGAAGATTTAAGAGGATGAGACCCATATCTATATATTAAAAAAAAAAGATCCTAACGAGCTTCCAATCAATTAATTATTAAATTCTTTATCCACTGTAATTCTCAATTATGAATTTCAAAGGCTTTTATATAGTTTAGATAAGGTGGGATTGATTTGATGGTGGGTTAGCCTGTTAGGGATTAATTGAATCATCAAAAAAAAATTCTGAATAAAAGGGGAGTCGACATCTATCGGTAATGGTGTACCCCTACTAGTCATAACCATTTTGGCAAATACTTTTTGCCGCAGAATGTTGGTTTGCTTAGTGACTGTCGAGGGAGCCTCACCACGACACCTATTAGAAGCCAACGTTAAGCAGGGATATTCGGAGCCACCGCAGGAAGATGTTGGTATGTCTCGAACCCGAGTTTGACTATGGACAATGCCCCAACCGCTGGATCACCTCTAAAGAGATTAATTGAATCATCAATTTGTTAATGAATTCTACTTATAATCCAATTAATCAACATTTTTTAGTTCGATATGGACAAAGATTGATAGATGGTGATGCAAACGTCAATCTTGATCTATAAAGGGTTATTTTATAAAATTAATTAAAATATAATTTTTTTGGAATCAAAGTGACCAAAGCATGGATGATGGATTTGGAAGGTTCCCCTCGAAGCCATGCTACCGACGCACAGTTGAACAGAGAAACATGCCCCTTTCCTCACTCTTTACTCCTCGAAAATGACTTTGTTTTTCTATTCCCATTCGTTTGACACCTAGATAAATAACAAAAAAAAAAGATAGTAAATAACAAAGTTTATTATATGTATTTCTCATTTTGTTTCCTTTGATTTTTTTAATAGTTGTTTTGTTTCCTTGTTTTCTTACAATATTTTAGAAATTCACTCAATGAGAGAATCATTTTTTTTATAATTACTTCAAAAACACTGAGAATTATGGTGGAGAGGTAAGAATTCTCTCTTAAGTATCAGTTTGAACTCTAAATATAGAAAAATTTTAAAACTCGATAAGAAAAAATTTGCCGCTCACATGAATCATCTCGGTAAGGAGAGTTTTGTTGTTCATATGGGTTATGTTGATATGGATTTTTTCCAAACAAATAAGGCTTAAAATTGGGTTAATTAAAGGCCTTTTTGCGACGGAAGATATTCGTCTTCCGTCGCAAAAAGGAGAAATTCGTCGCAAAAACCCTCCTTGCAAGAGAATTCTTGCGATGAATACGTCCCAAGTTTTGCGACTACCTCAGAATTTGTCGCAATCTTGGGAACTAGTCAACTGGCTGTTTTGCGACGGATTTGAGACGAATCCGTCTCAAAATGTAGAAATTTTTTGTTTCTTGATTTTATAATTTTTTTTGTATTTGTTGTTATTTAAATTATTAAATTATTTAATAAAAATGAAAAAAAACTAAATGAACATACTTAATGAAAATATTTAACATAAGAATGAATTAAAAAATATGAGTTCATGGCACAGAAAGCGCTACAAGCCGAGATCGAAGTCCGACGAAAAGATTAATTAGATAGATTTATGTAGTTATAGACTAATTAGATAAGTTTATATAGTTATTGTATCTTAGAAAACTCAAAATCATAAATAGTTTTATTGTATTTTAACATTACAATATTAAATATATTTTTGAATTAATTCTTATGTTAAATATTTTCATTAGTATTTCCATTAAGTATGTTCATTTAGTTTTTTTTCAATTTTATTAAATAATTTAATAATGTTAAATAACCACAAATACAAAAAATATAAAATCAAGAAACAAAAAATTTCTTATTGCGAGGGATGCGTCTCGAAGTTTGTGATGGATTCGTCTCAAAATGGGTAGTTTACTTGTCCCCAATTTTGCAACGACAACTTCATCCGTCGCAAATCGTCCCATTGACTTGTTGCCAAGATTGCAATGAATTCTTAGGTGGTTGTAAAAATTTGAGACAGATTCGTCGCAAGAAATTCTCTTACAAGGAGGTTTTTGCGACAAATTTTTGCAACCAATTCTTTGTCGCAAAAACTGTCTTGCGACTAATTTCTTCTTTTTGCGACGAATTCCTTTGCAAAAAGGCCGTTTTCCTGTAGTCTAACTTTTCTTAAGGAGCAACTTCGGAAGAGACACCTTCTTATAATTAATTTTCTTTCTCTGTCTCAATCTTTCTACGTATTTTAAATCAAGTATTTGTCGTGGACCATGTCCATCGACGATCGTACGCTAGACTCATCTACGGAGACATTATTCGTTCTGAGCTTATAAACCCTTATAGTTTTGTCCCTAAAAGACGTATCAGTGGTATGAGATAGCAATGTGCTTATAACCGATTATTGGTCTCAACTTCTAAACGATGTGAGAGCATGTCACTCCAATAGACCCTAGTTGAAGTTAAGGGGTTTGAGAACACAACTTTAGCTCAACCGTGTTTTGCTCGAGTCCCCACAGACGACGTCAATTATTGTGTATCATGTTCATCGATGATCACATGCTAGGCTCACTCATTGATGCATTATCCGTTCTGGCCTTATGGGTTCTCATGGTTTTGTCCCTAAAAAAAATTTAGAAAGTGTTTATAAGTGACATTTGGTCTCGATTCTTAGGCAATATGAGATCATGACACTACAATTATAAATCTAACTATTGTATTAATTAGAATTACCAGTTAATGAATTAGTGGCTAGTAAATGCGCAGCAGATTAACATCGTACTTGGATGAAACAATCGGATTGTTCTAATATAACATTTCCCTTGTACAAAGCAATTGAGCGTGAACCCGCAATTGAACTATAACTTGAAATGAACTCTAAATTTCATGTTGTAAAATAATAAAATAGAGGGTGAAGAGCATAGACCTGCGTCATATATTGTCTATAACATCAAAATTTAGTAACTAAATTTAAACTAATTGAATTTCAGTAACCACAATGAAAAATAATTAAAGGTGACACTAAGCTTTTCACCGTAGTGCAGAAACTAAACATTAATAAAAAATATATATAATATTGATATTAGCCGAATAAACTTTACGTTTGCCAGTAAAAATCTATGGATATGAAGTGTACATATATTGAGCATTCAACAAGTTGAGTTATTTCAAAAAGGTAAAATATTATATTAAAAAATTTATCATTTTCGATCGCTATAATTTTAATATAAATTGAGTTGAATAGTAATCACTCTAACAGTAAAATTTAATTATAAAAGTTTAACTTATATATATATACCCTTATATATATATATGAGAAAAGGAGCAACTCCATGATGAATGTGGCTGATTCCGCAAGAAGAAGAAAAAGAAAAGGCCATCAATGTTGAAGAAATTATAAATTATTGAGCAACTATGTCTCGCTGACTTAGCGACCTTGAAAACCACTTACATATCATTTAAAAATTTTCAAGTTGTTCTTACCATTCAAGATACGGGAACGTCAAGAAAATCTAGAATACCTTGATTTAATTTGAAAAGGCAAAAAAAAGGTAATGGACAGAGAACTAATTAAGAAAGAAACTTCACAATATAATATAAGCCAACTTGTTCATAGTGTGAAAAAACGTAGCATGGCTGCAAAAGATAATTTCTGTATTACGTAGACTTGTTTATACAGTGTACAAAGATTGAATGATGGTAAAACTCTACAACTACATGCAGCTTTACATTGTCAAACATACACCAAAGGATAGACGGAAAATATACGTCAAATATATGGGAAAATATATGCCGAATCTATATGGTTTAACACCACATGCAAGTCCTTGGTCATGCGTGGTAAATGCAGCCAGAGTTTCTCTTAGAAACTCAAACCGACCGTGAACAAGAGACTTGGTCAGTATGTTTGCAATTTGATCTTCAATGGACATGTTAAAAAAATAATTAAGTACAGTGGTGAACATAGTTGATCCACATAGACCAGTAAAAAGATGTTTATTCCAAGAGAACAAAAATAAACTTTAAGTTGCAAAAATATGTATAAAACCAAAAATGTAAAAGAGCAAAATCAAATATCGTGGTTCAAAAGGAATTAAACGCAACAATTTAAGTATAAGAAATTCAATAATAATGAAGGCCTAGCCAAGATACTGCTATGTTTAATCCAACAAATTGATTATTGACATTAAAAATAATTACTAAGTATTCGAATAAACAATGTTATAGCTACCAGTGATGCACTCAAGTAACCAATCCCTTCTTACTTCTTTGGTAGCCCTGGAACGCCCTACAGACTACTTCTTTTACCAACCAAACAACACCTTGGGGAACGCCCTAACAAGATTTATTCCAATCAGTTCTTACCTCCTCGGTTGCCTCGATATACTGTGCAAACTACTTCCCTTACCAACTAAACAACCCACCGGGGAATACCCTGACAAGATTTAATCTAATGACAGCAGTAAGAACAAAAGAGACATCTATCATAGCCAGTGAAATCGAAAACGTTGCATATCATTTAACCAGATTATTCAATTTCATAACAAAATATGATGTGCAACCACAAACATACAAGTTATTTGCTACCTACGCTAGAATTATTGGGAAGCGCTCTATCAATCCTAACTAGCAGTATATCATTATGTTAATAAATCAAATGGTCAAATTGAACAATCAACACAGTAATAGTTACAACAAATCAAGCACATAAATTGAATAAATACTCGAATAAACTCAATAACAACTAAACGCAAAGGTCTCACAAATTAATCAAATTGAACTTTGGACTCAACTAGACAGTTGTTTGGTTACTCATATTGAGAAGAAACGCACAAAATATAGAAGAAAAAGAGTTGTTGGTTTGTTCTCTAATGTAAAAGCCACTGATAAAAGATGTCAAAAGAGTATTTATACTCTTTCCAAATTTTATCCCTACTTAATAACCAATATTAATTAAAAACAATCCTAATTAGTTCATCCAAAGTGTAACATGAGTAAAAGGGAATTCAAATCGTCATTGACACGTGAGATTTAGTGGGCTCGAATTGTTGGAATTCGTAACTAAAATATGACATTCATACAAGGATAACGCAGCAGGAATAACAAAAATTTTATCCTAGAATTCTACCAGGGATCCATGCACATCAACATACACAATTAGGGTTAGGGTTTTTACCTTAAAAACCAAGCTCGATTTTATGAACTAATGGAGTGTTGAAGCTTCTTTTAGTATTCAAAGTCGAAACCCAAATCCTCACGTTGCCTTTGCATGAACGTGTCTAAAGGTATCCATACAGCGAAACTCTTTTGGATTGGTGGAGTGTACTAGCACTTAGAATTTCTATTCTAATTCTCACAAATAATTTTCTCTTTTTTGTTTGTGACACTCATAAATTTGGCCAAGCGATGAAGAATATGACAAGGGTGTGCTCCTAGCATATGGAAAAACCTAACTAGGTGCACTAGGGTTAGCCAAAAACCCTCTCATTGTCCTTCAAGAATTCGGCTAACCCTAATCAAGGAGGAGTGTGCCAAATTTCTTCCTTGATTAGGGTCGAATTTCCTCTTCCTTGACAACCAAGAATTCAGCCTATATCCCTCTTAGGAAGAGTGTGCCGAATTCCTCCTAATCCAACTAGGGGTTGCCTCTTATTGTCACACAAGAATATATGCTTCCTAATTAATTAAATATACTAATTAGGGTGTGCCTCGTCTTGTCACACAATAATAAAAACTCCTAAAAAATAGGAGTGTGTGCCAAAATTCCTCTAGGGTTTCATAATGTTATTGAGTTTTTAATTATATGATTCATTATCATTAAATAAATCACTCTCTTATTAATAAACATGGGCCGAATTTATGTCCCACATAAAATATGCCCAAAAGCTTATTAAACTTAACAAGAAGTAATTTATATTAAAAACACATTAGATTAGTGGATAATATCTTATATCATAAATATGATATAAATCATAAAAACTTGAATTATTAATAATTAATCAAATTAATTATTTTAATAATTCATTTACCAGAATGAGAGAACATTTATAATACAATCCAATTCGTTTTAGTGTGTAACCTAATAGACCCACTCAAAATTGGCAATGTGTCTTGTGTCCATAAGCGGTATCTAGTATTACATTATGACAACCCAAAATCAAGTGGAGTTGGTGATTTGAGTTAACCTTTCAAAATTTGATATTCAGTCTTTTTGTCTCACAATATATATATTAAGCATAAAGAATGGTCATATGTCAACCTTATATTGTTTTATGCATTTCTTGATCCCAAGTAGATTGATATGACAAATGAATTGATAATCCTTTATCAATTCATTTGAGTATGCATACATGCCACAACCCTGACCAACATTGCATAGACATGAGCATGCATCGCATATGATATGCATAGTATGTGCATCTCTCTGACATCACATACGTCATAGTCCCATTAGTCTACATGGTTTGAGAATAGTTTAGTAAAATAATTATTAGATACTATCACGTAGCGGCTATAAATGCCGGTCAAAATTATAGTATTGAATTTATGGTTAGAAATGAAATATTATTTTGTTACATGGGACTAGAGATAATAAAGGAGAAAAAAATTCAAAAATAAAATTCACCAAGTAAACAAAGGACTAGAAGGAGAATAATTGAGGAAGTGGGACTAGAAGAGAATTGCTTTGTATAGGTGTCAAATCCCCAACACACTTGGATATGTGTCTACGTGTAGTAATAGTAATCTATCCATGGCTTCAAATTCAGCACTACACCTGTCCATGACTAAGCAAAACAATAAGAATTAAAGAAAGAAATTGTAAGA
>CAODLS011723867.1:0-20761 GCA_948243855.1 Flueggea neowawraea | reverse complement strand
AGCTAAATAAAGTTCTTATTGAAAGACATTTCTTCCATTTAGAAACTTTAAATCATTTGGATCATCTTTAAAATTGTTTTCATGTTTTCATTGTAACTTCTTCACTTAAGGGTGTCAATTCAAAAGAAAGGACTTCACTTTTAGCAACATAAGTGATCTGAAGTTCATTTGATTTGTGAAAGACTATTATATATACAAATTTAAGTTCTGAAGTTTTAAAAGTCCACCGTTACATCAATCCTTATTGAGTTTATCTCACTCTCTTTTTGTGGCTTCCAAGTATCAAGGAGCTGATATCGTACTATTATTGCTTGGAGTCAACAATCGAATTGTGACTTGTTCTTATCACTATGTTTAGTTTAGTTAGTAATTATCTGGCTATGAGATTATGTTAGTAAATGTATTGTGTTTGAATGTTCAGTTATTTGATTAGATAACCATATTTACTAATTGAATTACGTTATTCAAAAACTTCATTTTATTTTTCAAATGGCAACTTCATAAATTGAATTTTTAATACATTTCGTAATTAAACATAAACTTAAGAAATAAGTAAAGATGCAGCAAGAGTTTGTGTTGGTTGAATCGGATCCTTTAATATGCTTTGCCCTACATGCTCGATCATGGCCTGGGTGAGTCATGATAATACTGAAAGTGGACTAGCCATAATCTCTTGCTTCTCTCCTTGAAGGTTCCCTTTAATCTCTGCACATGATGATTCCACTAGATGTGGTCATGAGGAAGAGGCCAAGTACTTAGTTGTGCTTGAGAATGAGCTCAAGTATTTGGTCATGCTCTCCTCTCCTAATTGTGGACATTGGATGGAACCTTCACTGATGCCTATGGATATGGATATGAGAATCCTTAGGCGATGGCTATAGAAGTGGATCTTGTTGGACATGAACTTAGGAAACTCAAGGAAGCAGTAGAAGAATACATTAAATTTCAAAGACGCTAAAATAATTTCTCTTACCTTTATTGATGTACATAATGATAAATTTTAGTATAAAATTGATCTTAACAAATTCAAAACATAAAATCACTGAATGTTAATAAATAACCCAAACCACTTATCCATTCTATGCCCTAAGCTGTCCCAATTATGATTGTTGCTGTATATCCCACTAAACGAATAAGAGAAATTGAGAGGGTATAGACGAATAGATTCGGTTGCATGTTGGATACTGTGTTTCGCCAAATTTCATTAAGAATTTCAGATATATTCCTTGCTTATTCTGAATTGTGCAAGGGATATGATTCCTTGTTTTTCCCTCTTCTCTTTAGTTAATTTTATTAGAAAAATACCTTTTTCTTTGTAAGTTGAAATACCTTTTAAGCACATATTCTTTTGTCCATTGCATGGTAGAAATTATTTGAAAATACATTTTAAACGCATGATATTTTTTCCATTTCATGATAAAAAATAATTGAAAATTCCTTTTAAATGGAAGATTGTTTTCCATTGCACAATAAAAATTGCTTGAATTATTTTCTCTTTTTGGATATATATGATCTTTGCTTCACTCAGAAGTTTCTTGAAAGGGAATGGCATTTGTGAACCCAAGAGGCCAAGTGGTTTTCATGACAATATACTCTGCTGGAATTTTTCAAGGGATGGATGGAAATTACGCCACACAGAAATCTAACAAAGAAAACTTTCGAATTTGTTTGGCAGCTAATGCAGGAGTTAAGTGGGGTCAGATGGGGTCGATTAACGTTACCGGCTATCCGTAAATCTTAATGTATCTCTATTGACTTTACCTATTCAGTTTTATCTCTCGTTTTTTTATTTTAAGGTCTACTTTATCTTAACCAAATTTTAATTTCGCATTGTTAGTAGCAAATGTATAGGAGGTTTTAATCCTAAAGTTGGCAGTTAAATTATTCTCAAAAATATTATTTTTTATAAAGATATATTTTTTTCCTTAAATTCACAACCGCATATATTTTCGTACAAAGTATATTGTGAAAGGAAAATAATGATTTAGTAGAAAATTAATTTTCTAAATGAACTTTTTGAAGAATAATATAATCATTTCTCAGCATATCACGAATTATTTTAATGAAGTCCTACATACATATTATGCATGTTTTACGTATGCTAATATTGATGCAAAACGAAATAGCAATTTTAACAAGCTTAGTAGTAAAATTAATTCACACTTCCATATAGCTATATATAACACACACAATGAGCAAACATGCACAGCATATGTAAGATATATTACAAATTCCAAGTGCGTAAGTTCTCTTAAATAGGAAACACACGACTTCAGTAGAGCTTAAAACAACATGTTGGGATGGCGTCCTGGAAGGGAAAAGATATCAAAATCTTTGTCTGTAAGTTCTCTTAAATATAATATATGCATAGATATCCAAAATGTATATATTATCCTTTGGTTACTAATGAACTTGTAGTTTATAAATATTAAAATCAACTCCAATAGCAAAATGTTGATGGTTCGATCTTTTGTGGAATAAATAATACTACTTTATCAAAAAAAATCCGCTGGTTTTATGTTCTCTTTCAACACCTACTTCTGTTTGTTTTAACAGATCGTGGAGCTTCTGGTGCACATGGACTGTAAAGGATGTGAAAAAAGGATACGGAGAGCAATCTCAAAAATCAACGGCAAGACTTTTTTTTGTTGTGTTTGAGTGAATTAAATCATTCGTTTGATATTTTGCATCCAATTTTCATTATTTAGCTTAGAATTGATAATTTTTGATACGATTACTGTATACTTGATGTTTGACATGATATAATTAGTACAAATGTTTGACACAATATAATTAGTACAAATTTGACTTTTATTTTATTTTTATGTTATATATATATATTTAAGACCTAGAAATGTTATAATACAGTTCTAATAGGATCGACTTGAAATACCTCTCTCGTTTAAATGTCTTATTATTATAGACATATCTGATAAATCTCTACTTTGTATGGAGTAACTAGTTATTAAGTGAATACATTATTAATGTCCTAGAAGATTTATATTAAAAAGCTAGTTAGTTTAAAACATCATAGTTTATTGATTATATCAGGTCAAGTTTTAGAGTTGACTTTAATATTATAAATTGAAAATTCAATTTTTATAAACAGAAAAAAAAAAGTAAAAAGGATGGATATCCCCACAAAAGAAATTCAAATTTTTATCTCAAGTGTGTCTAATATGCACCTTGATAATGAGGGCCTTCGTGGAAATTTCTTGATCTGATAATTTATAGTTGCTTTCAAACTTTGAAATTAATAGTAACGTTTTTTGATAAGTTTAAATTAATAAATTGTTGATTATAACTATAAGCTATCAAACATTTAACATTTCTTTTTTTCAATTTATTGTAATGGCTTTTGACCAAAAAGAAGAAATTATTGTAATGGATAAGCTACTAAAAAAGTAATGATTTTCATGTCGTAATCAACTTACTAGTCAGATAGATTGTGTATCATAAACTCCAAGTTAGTTTTTGTTGCCAAACAACAAAGACTCATCTTGAACCCTTGTAAGAATTGTAGCTTAGGAAAATTTTCAATTAGGTTTAAGAATCACCTCACCTTATTTGGGTTGTGAAAATCCAAGATACGCTTAGTTCAACATTGATTTGATTAAATTTGTTTAGCTTTAGTTTAGTTTTTTAAGTGCTTATTCGGTTCAAATAGTTTACTTCTAAAGGAATGAACTTTTAAGAAACTTTCTTACTAAATTCTCTTTTAGTAGCTTACTCCCTAAAAATTAAAGAATTGAATTAGTCAAAGTTTCCTTTGAATTCACACTTCTTCCGAACTAAACATAAATTTTTCTACCACTTCTCGAGAAGTTACATTTCTTTAGTGTACTTCCTTATTACCAAACAAGCACTAAAACAGAATATTCAATCAATCAATTCAAAATTATAACATCGACTATTAATTCACTTAGCATTAAAAGTTTTAAAACACATATAAGTGACAAATTTAATAAACAAATGCTCAACATTTCTACTGCGAGTATCTTATTGTATATGCTTATTTTGTTTGAGAGCATATTACTAATTAACAAGTAAGTCATCAAGACAAAACAAAAAGTAATCAATTTTTTGACAAGGTTTGTGGTATCTGATAGGCGTTGATAGCTTGGAAATAGACATGGACAAACAAAAGGTTACGGTGACGGGATACGTTGATCAAAGAAAAGTCCTAAAAGTTGTGCGCAGAACGGGAAGAAGGGCAGAATATTGGCCATTTCCATATGATAGTTAATACTATCCTTATGCATCTCAATATCTTGATGAATCAACCTATGCATCAACTTATAATTACTATAGACATGGTTTTAATGAAAACGTCCATGGATACTTTCCAGATCAAGTGTATTCCACTGTTGATGATAATACTGTTCACCTTTTTAGTGAGGACAATGTTCATGCTTATTGTACTATTATGTGATGGTAATTAACATATAATAATGTTGGTTAGTCAATTATCCTCTGATATTAAATTGAAAATAGCTCTTTGTATGTATATTTTAAGACAAAAACTTGGAGGCATTTGCTAGTTTTATTTGTACAAATATTTAGCATTCAAAGTGAATAGCCAAAATAACACTAAACTTCAATTTATATTTTATTGTAAATAGATTTGTGAATTTGGATCAGCATGCTAGGTACTCTCAAACACGTGTCATTTTATCTGTTTCTAATTGGTCTAGACAATTTTTAAACGTAATTTAATGATGAAAATTCAACATTTTTCTAGCTTAATTCTCAATGATGAAAATTCAGCCTAAATTGTTTAATGGTTGGAACATAGCCACTACACTGTATAAGTTATGTAACAAATGAAATTCACTTAAAATGAGACATAAAATGAGATGGAAGTAGAGCAACTAGTACATTGAGTCTCTGTGTTAAAATATGACACTTGAAAAGGGCCATGTTGCTAGTTTCTTTCCTATTCCATAATAATTTGTCGTACACGTTAATGCAGAAATAAAATTATTTCATGGAATCGACTTGATTAAGTATCCATGGACCATTGATTGCAACAAAAATCCCTAATTTTATATGTAACAACGAAATCATCTCTTTGCTACAATAATTTCTTTCTCTCTTCTCTCCACTATGCTACTGAGGGACTCAAAGTTACTCAGAAAATTATATTCTAAACCTCCCTCTTTTAAAATCTTTGGATACAGAAAACCTTTCCTCAATAAAATAGAAACAGTTCATGTCGAGTATCTATGGCATTGAAGAATACCTATTCATCGTAAATTAATATAATCAAAACTCCCAGGTGCAATTCGGCATATCAGTAATGCCCCGTACTCCTGACGGATTATGACAAGTAAAATGGAGAGACGGGCAGTAAAGTTCTTACGACCTGCAGCCTCATTGCAAAAACAGAACACTTCCGCCGCGGGTCATTCAAAATCCAGCAAGCATCTCCCTCTTCCTTTCCCCTTAAGAAATTTTGATTTAGATGGTGAAATCAAACTAATCCTACATGTTTCGGCAAAATCATAGCTCGTCGTGAACCTCAGCTTCCAATTTGTCTTGTTCGTGAACCTCAGCTTCCGATTTTCTTTTTCATCAGTTGCGCCATCAGAATCCGCAGTTGATTTTTCACTTTCAGGTTTTTCCTCAGACGTAGAATTGGAAGCATTTGCATTCTCCTTGCTGGTCTCAGATTCATTCTTCTTAGGCTTCTCAACTTTAGGCTTTGGCTTAGGAATCCTGTTAATGCTACTGACCTGCATAGTTGCGGATCAGATTATTAAAATCTGCTTCTTCACGAAATAACTTACTAAGGATACCAAATTTTCTTTAATACTCGAGAAACATTATGCCAGCGATACCTTGTCTTGCAGACTGAGCACCCTTACATACACCTCTTCAGATGTAAATACTGGTTTGCTGTGCCCTGGGGTTCTACGCAAAATAAAACAAAGATGAAATGAGACAAACGTACTGAACGCATAACCAATTGTACACTTCAATTTACAAATTAATAAATATCCAAGAACTATGTTATTAATGATTGAAGATTAGTCCATATAAAATGAGACTAGCTGTAAAGAATAAAGAGTTCAAACCACAAACTATAGTGACAGAGAACATTTAAAGATTTCTCTGCACAGCTGCCCTTAGACAAGTCTTGTCAAGCAAAGGGAATATGTTTTACTTAACCAACAAGAATGGCGAAGATATCAGCGAAACAAACATCATCGAATGAAACAATAAAAGCCAACAATTTTTAGATGTCATCTGAAGACAAGTACGTTGACAAGTAGGCCTCAAAACAATAATATTAAACTGCCTTCCACATATGAAAAGACTAGAACATAAGAATCAATTACAGTTGATATAAAGTGCATTTAAAAGTTTTTTCCCAGCAAACTGAAACAACCAAAAATGTCCATTATGATCATGGTTTTCTTGAGTGGTGACTATGGATCTTTGCCTTCCAGATGAACTTATATTCCATTGACTACACTAAGCCATCTGGAGGAACCGAACCAGAACAATGTGTAGTTTTCCTAGCTGAATATTAACAGAAAATTATCTTTTATGATTTTTAGTTAGCTTACAGAACCTAGCCATGAATTAAACTTTGGATTTCAAGTGAGGGTGACTTGAGTAGGACTAAAGCACAAGCATATTGGCATAAACCAGAAATATTTTCATCTTCCAATTCATGACAAATTCCAGAGACTGTTATTGATGTTAAATCCAACAACTAACAGGTCCTAAAACGTTCAAATCTCTAAGTTCATTCAATATTAAATCCTACATAATACGAAGAGCTGAGAGGCCAAATGACAAACAACACGTCTCCTCTCTGGACTGGAACAAAGAAAAGGAATCTTTGCTTTTCATGCATACCAAGAACTTCTTAAGCTTCCCATTATCAGTAAACCTCAGTTATTTAGATGGCAATCAAGATTTATGTAGGTGGTAATTAAAACAAACAAAACAAAGCCAGGAGGAGAGACAAATATACCACAACTTTAAGTATGCAAAGCATATGAATGTAAAGAGAAGAAGACCATGGTATCAGAAGTCCCAAAGACAGAAAGAAAAGCATCAAAGAAAGTTTCATCAGAATCTTTTAAGCAAGTTCAATACATGTCTCATGCCATACAGAAGAACGCATTAGGTAAAATAAACAAAAGTTGTAAGGACAGCAACTACTAGGTTGATTGCCACCACAAGTTAAACAAGTCAAAAAGAAAAAGAAAAATTTGCGAAAACAACAGATTTATGTTCATGGTTTAAATTTTGTCAGGAACTACCATCCAACATTATCGTTTTAGTGAGAACTTGATGATATCAATATCTAAGTAAATGTATCGTTCTGACATTGGTGTTATCTGTAGTTTCAGAATTCTTAGGGTAGTGAAGAATTATTGTTCCACATCACATGTGAAGTTATGAGAGTAGATTTCCTAACAACCACTAACGTCAAAATGGAAAGTAATGCATGACTGACACTGAGATATTTCCTTAAACATGAACTAAAACAATGGATTGAAATAACAATATAACAGATGCAATCATGTCATGGAACAATGTCAAAAGATTAGGTCATCAGGACTGAAATTTTGTTTTATATTCAAGGTTCAAAGTCGCAAATAAAAGCCTAAGTAGAAATAAACATGACATGCATCTTTATCTAGAACTAATGTACAGAATTATACACTCAAAAAAGTTTTGTCCAAACGTCAGCAGCAAAGAGCAGACAATGATGATAACAACAAAATCACTTACTTCTTTTGCTCAGCCTCCATCTCATCCAACCAAGTCCTTAACTTGTCAACATCATTCCGGACCTAGAGACAAAATATTTAAAATTCCACATACAAATACCATACAACACTAATCAATCTTCTAAAAGTGCAAAACAAATGATAAAACAGCCTAAATTAGATTTGAAGTGGGAAAAAACCTCATCTATTCTATCCTTTGGAAGCCAAGGTTTGCTCGTCTCCCAGCCTAGCAGAATCTGCAGGAGTTCGAAATATATAAATGGTTAAATAAACAGGTAACTCAAATCTCAAAGGCTGACTTTTAGTCTATCCCATCATATGCTGACTAGAAACCCCACAAAAAAAAAATCGAAAATTTATAACAAAATACAGATGCACATACACATAGGTATACATATAATTTATAACAAAAATAAATGTGATTACAGAAGCACTAAACGAGAAATTAACTGTAGCAGACTGATTTCGCCACAATGAATCCTTATAGAAAACCAAGAAAAAAGGAATTATCATTAGAAGAGAACATGATAGGAGAAAATGATCCTACACCGGAGAAAAAATAAGAGAAGAAATCAAGTGAGAAGCAATGCTTTCACTTACATTCACATCATTTATTGATGCCAATCTTTCAAATACTCTAAAGGATTTACAATCTAAAGGCTCAACTCCTAAACAAACATGAAAAAAAATTGGCAGGTAAGAAGGTTGTCAGAGTTTGTCACCGGTGATTACTATTTTGACAAATTGCTTCAACATTTAAGATCATTTCCTGAATCATTAATGGCCAAGCAGTCAGAGCACACCATTTTTTTTTTCCATTTACATTCTGACATAGTAACATATTCAGTGAATACCTAGGAGGCGCCAACACTTCTGTCACTGAACCTACACTTTATCATAAGAACTGCCATAAACATAATACATACAAGTTTGTGCTTGATAATATACTTCTGTAAGGGAGTTAGACAAGCAGAATGTCCATCTACAATGTTAACGTGATATAATAAAACACTTTTTCTGTAATGTAGTCAGTGTTTTACTGTAATGTAGTCTTTTCTTGAATTCATAAGCAAGAATTCTCATGCTGCTTCCACATATGTTAATCAAGCTTGTATTATTCTGAAAACTTTAAGTAAGATTTTATCTTATTTCTCAGGACTAGAATTTCACTTATTCTTGATTGCTATATTGGAGAAAAGTCATAAGGTGCAGTGAACAATAACGTTTGGAAATTCCTAGAACCTCTCATTGGGCTTTTAACCAAAAAATAAAAAGGAATTATTACAAAAACTTTCAGTATGATGCCATCTCAAGAAAACTGAAAAAAAAAAAAACTTGTACTAAATTTTAAATGTTAAATGCTGAAACTTTTAAATTTACGCATTGGATGTAATTATCATTCGATGTGTGCAAGTGATAAATAACTAAAGTTACATCCTTGAATACATGCTATCTATATAGATTAATATATTTTTAAAATAAATTAAATTTTAAATTACATGAATAAAACGAAAATTATTACAATAAAAGTATCAATTATATAATAACTTTGCAACTAATAAACAATATCACTTAAGAATTAATATAAAAAATACATATCAAGTAAATTATTTGGAATTCTAAACATAGCAATTATGAAGGTGCATAAAGCCAAACAACTCTTATAGTTCGAGCTGACCTGATTTTTTCGAATTTGAACCAAGTATTTCAAGTTTATAAATCGGGCTGAGTCTAAAAAAAATAGGCTCACTAATTTCTAAAGTCGGGAACCACCATTCCCTTCCATATGTATGATATATAACACCCTAATTAGGATGATGACTCAGCTTGCTTCAATAGGCTACATTATTTCTGGTTGCTAGACCCTTTTTCAAGGACCATATTTCTGATATAGCTTGAGCGAACTCGAGTTTGATCCATACCCATCCGTACATAATGAGAGTACAAAAGTAAAAACAAAAAATTTCAAATTTCTCAACTAATTATGATCAAAATTATTGACACAACATGTGAAATGGTTTTTTGCTAAATTAATCCACTTAAGTCAGTATCTAATAAAGGTTACTAAACGCACTTAAAAAACTGACTTTGAAATTTTGAATTAAGTGTTAAATAGGGCTGTCAAGTTGGGGCAAAGACCTTATCTTATTTCTTAAAAATTAAGTCAGCTTCCAATAGAGGTTATCAAATGCACTGTAGTGCATTTTTTAATCGTTACGTTGGAGGAAAGTCGTAGCATATAGTACAATGAGCAATAACATTTGGAAATTCCCAGGACCTCACACTGGCTTCTAAAGGTGAAGAAACATTACAGGAAAAACAAAAACAATTAGGAAGTCAACAACAAAAAAAAAAATGAAAGTTATTGAAATGCATACATGGTTAAAGACGTTTGCATGTGTCTGCATATATACCTTGTCAAAATTTAGCACATGTTCTAATCCACAAGCATGTCTATTCGCATTATGATTTGTGTTCTAGCTTCCTACTAAAGGTCTGTTGATTAGATGTGAAAACATTGCATGCAAAGGATAATGAAAGTGAAATTAGACAAAGGAATATAAACATACCTGTTGAAGCTCACCAATGTATTTTTGAGCAAGTTCAACAGATTCTGGCCTTGCAGTAAGCTCTTTATGCCTAAAACAACAGTAACATCAACAATATTATTGAATTGTAACTAATTTGTTTTAATTTTCATCTGAAGACTTTATAAATTCAAATAACATGAAAGACATGCTCGAATCTGTAAAGGATAGATATATCTAAATTAAAAACTAGTTCATACCTGAAGAATATTGGGTCACCAATTGCTTTTAATGAGTCTAGACGTTCCTGAAACTCGGTAGCTGAAGCATCCTCCCCATCAGTATACAGCCATTCTTGGACCTAAAAAATAAATATTCTCCAGTCAGGATTTCAATTCAAACAGTGAATTATATTATGGGTTATGACGAATATTCAATGAATATTGAATACCTCATCAAGCTTCTCAACAAAGGAATTGCGCTCATCACCAGTAGAAATTTTCTCAAATTCCTCTGCTGTTTCAAGCTGGCATATCCAGAGGAACCATTAATAAGTTCAAAAGGAAGACAACATGAAGAGAAAATCGACAACAATGCAAAAGAAAAAGGAGAAGAAAATGGAAGGATGAGCTTGAATTTCAGAATCAAACAACACAAATTGATAATTGCAAGACCTTTAACACATAAAAGACCTTTATTAACTAGTACGCATACCTTCTCTTTAGTGGAATATATATATCCTTCCAAGTTATTTTTCAGCTCTGCTGTTCTTCTTCGTTCCATGTCCCTTTTGTCTAAAGTTTCTAACTTCCTTTTAGCTTCAGCAAGAGGTTCCTCAGAAAGAGGCATTCCAGGTCCCACCATCTTCTCAACAACCTTGAAATAGAGGATCAAAATCAGAGAGAAGGACGTCAGCACAAAACTTAAGATTTGTAGGAAAAAGATTTTTAACAAATTGCTGAAAAATATTTTTAGGCTTAAAGCTTGTTCTCACCTTCAATGGGACTCTGACAGTCCGCTTTTTCAGCTTTTTTTCTGTTCCTTGATCAACAGTACCTGCTTCTCCATCAGTGGACTTGGATGTATTGCCCATCGTACTGTCAGAGTGCAAGTCTCCATTGCTTGCTTCTGAAGCATTCTTAGAATCAGCTTGAACTGATGCATTTAGAGAAGTGGTGTTTGTATTATCCAGAGTTAGGTTTTTCTTAGGAACTTCAACCCATTCTGATATTTCGATAACAGCATCTGCACGATCTAACTGAAGAATTCCACTTCTACTGAGAGAGAAATGAAGATTTGCCTTTATGGGTGAGGATAAATTCCGAGATGAATACCTAGAAAGAGCAACAAAGAAACGGATATAAAATTGTTGCCATAGTTTAGAGAATGACTTAAATTAGTTCCAGAGTATTTATCTTTACTTTTCACTTGCATCTATCAGGCCCGACACAGCATACTGAGCAAAAACAGGAGAGGTAACCCCTGGTGGTAACTGATTGTCACTCTCGTATGCCAGTGAAACTTCAAAATTTTTGTTGTGGACAATGGACCTGAACATCTGCAAATAACAAAATCAAGGGAAGCACAAAGTTAAAGTGGAAGCATGAAACATACTTCTCTTACCTCTGCTTGGTTGATTAACAGGACAATTTTATTTACCTTACTTGGGAGGTTTTTCATCCTTGGCACAATTAGTTGTCGGGTGCTCTCATCTTTGACAAGATCAGGCCCATCTAACTCAACCATAAATCCATACGAAGAACCATCAACTATCCCTAGCTTGCGATTCAATTTGATTCCATCACTTAAATTTGCAGCATGGAGTGCTGCCCCAAGAACTATGGCTTCATCAGCATCCAGATGTTTGTCCAGCTCACTTCTTCCAAGAAATTCTAGGATCTTAGCCTGGAATGGAGGAAGATGTAATTAACATAAACATTTAAAGTGAAACCAAAAATAATTACCATAAAACCAGCTGGAGCAAATGCAAGAATTTCCAACTATGCAAATGGCACTAACTATTATCTAATGTCTTTCTACACCCACACACATGCTAACAAACATGCAGGTATACAGTAAAACAAATACATACATATTATTTGTGTGTGTCTACAGAACAAGGTATATGATGAGGAATCTGCAGATACTAAACATTACAGGCTTGAGGACAAAGACATATTTTTCAAGTGTCAAAAGCTGTGACAATGATACATTGATCGTATATTTGGAAATGGAAAAGATAGTACCAACCTGCAATTTTGGCACTCTGGTAGCACCACCTATAAGCTCCACAGCGTATATCTCATCCGCCTTTAGGCCTGAATCTTTAATCAAATCTCTGATAGGTTTAAGAGATCTATCCCACAAATCTTCACAAAGTTCCTCAAATTTCTCACGTGTAATGGAACTCCTTTTGGAAGGAGAAGAAGAGGCAAAAGCAAAAGGACAATAAGCAGTCTCAGATAGACATCTTAACCACATTCAGTTAGCTAATTTAATTGTGAGAATAAAATATATAATGACCAGTGAATTCTTCGTCAACCAAAATATTAGAAACCGGAACAGGAATTAGATTGAATAGTACCTAAACTAACTGTCACGATATGAAATTGCATTGTAATGGACAGGAAAACTAATGCATTGCGGACAAACCTGAAATCACGGTCATCATAGAGAGATTCAACAGAGATTGGTGCCACTGTGTTGGCACTCAAGATTTCTTTCGTTCGCTTAACCTGTTTCTTCAATTTAGCCATGGCCTTGGGAGACTTCCTCACATCAACTCCATTTCCCACTTGCTTGTTAAACTCATCTGCGAAATACTCAACCAATCGTGACTCCATGTTCTGACCCCCAAGTTCCGAGTCCCATCTCACATCCTTAACCTGGGAGAATATCCGGGCGTCAATAAATGCCCAAAAATAAGCAGTAAACAATACATTTAAGCTGTTTCAAATGAAGTCAAGCCTACATTTGTTCATAACTATCTTAAAAAACAAATGCAACTGAAATCATAACCAAGAAAACTATCTCATTATAAATAATCACCAAGTGTTACTAAAAGATTGTACCTGAAATTGATTGATGGACACAGTCTTCCCATACTCCTTGGCGTTGTAAGCAGAGTAATAGACAAAAGCAGCGTAGGTACTGCTCGAGCCCATATCATAGAATATGACATTCCTTGATCCATTTGAAAAATCCTTATCAATGCCATATTGCAAAGCAGCACCAGAATGTTCATTTATCAGAGAAAGCACATTAATCCCTGCCAATTGCGCAGCCTGAAGCAACCCTCTCCTCTCGGCCTGCCCAAAATACGGTGGCACACTAATCACAAAATCCTTCACAGCCACCTTCGAGTGAAACTCAGCCAAATTCGCTGCGTAACTAAGAACCATGGCTAACAACTCCTCCACAGTATAAACATTCCCATTATCATCCGTTTTGAAAGCAACTCCGCCTCTGGAATCCTCCACGATATCGAAAGGCAAATACATTGAATCAATGTAATCCTTAGCGTGTCTGTACGGTTTTCCAATCATGTCTCGGAGCTGAGAATAGACTTTATTAGGGTAACGAGCGGTGATTCCAGCAGCCTCTTCGGCAAGAAGTCGGGTTCCGGATTGGAAAGCGACTAAAACCGGGGATTTGCGTTTCGACATTTCATTGATCGCAATGGAGATTGGGGTTTGGCCTGGTTTGAGATTCACCACTGCAACTTTTATCCATTCCGAACCTAGATCTACGCTGGCAACAGCCGATTCTGAAGGTGTCAAATTTATACACAGCACAAAGAGCAATAACCCTAATATGATTGACCTCATTCCCGATCAGAGATGAAGAAGCGAGCTCTGTGTAAAACTATGCCCTGTTTATAAATTGAAACAGAAAATGAAAAGCTCCAACGAGTTAGTCTTGACTTTAACAAGCCACCATAGAAGTCACGATAAAGAAAAAGCAGTTATTTTCTCAGAAGAAAATGGAATCGATGGAGTTACAGAAAAAAGCAGTAATCGAAGAGGATAATTAGAGAGAGAATGAGAGAGACCAGCAGAGCAGAAATAGCATTCTCTGGAAGAGGAGACGAAGAATGGTGCTGGTCTGGTTCGGTTTTTGCGGGTCTTTTAAGTGAGTCGAAGGGAAGTTTCGACGTGGCAATACTAGAACATAAGATAGCCAATAGGATGAAGACAAATGGTAAGAACGACACATGGTGAAACATGAGAACCCCGGAGGTGCTGTGCTTACGTTTCATGGAACCTTTTGGTCATAAACTAGAGTATGTCTAAAGAAATTTTCTTTTGCAATCCTTAAGGTTTTATAAATTCTCTTGTTTGGTCCATATTTTTGTTCACCGTCTTATTTTGTCCCTCTATCTGTCAACTGCTAGTTTTTTTTTGCCCCAGACTACTAGCTCCGTTTAACGAATACATAAGAAAACCGTGACAAATCATATAGTTAAAAAAAAACTGATGATGCCTTTGAAAACATTAAAATTATAGATAAATTTCGTTGTTGTAAATCTTTCTCTAAGCTTTCTTTATATTGTATAAATATGTAATCTAAACTTTTGCCACTCGAGCTCTTTACTTGAAGAGTGCTAGGAATACTCTCCATGTAGTATAAGCATTTCTCCTCTTCATATTTCTCTATAGTTAAAAATATCTACAAGCATTAACTCAAATGCTTTGATGTCAATTCTGAAAACCAAGGTCAAAGATACCACAAACTCCAAAAAGAAAAGGGAAAGTTCCATCACTAATACAATTAAGGCGTTTCTCGTACGTATTTTGAATGAGTCAACCTGATTAGTGGTTATGATGGTATTGTACCAAAAATCGCCTTTCATTGGACACAATATCGATATAGGGAGGGTTAATATGTATACTCATGTATCAAGAGAGGATAATAGAATGGTGGATTAGGCACACCATGAAACACATGAGTGTTGTAAGAGACTCGCATTAACCAAAGAGAATATTTTGTGGCCTCTTGATAGAGTGAATTGAAATAGAGTCTGTTTTCCCATTAAGTAGAGAAATCAGTCATCTAGGCCCCCAAATTTAAGGAGACGCCAATTTTTCCATGTATTTTTGTTTAATTTTTGTGTAATTTAATTATCCTTAACAATTTAATATTTTGGTATTTCTTCAATATAAGTTTGAGTAAAATTAATTAAATTTTTGATTTTCCATCCTCTCTTTTATAATATATAATTTTTAAAATAAATTTATATCAAAAGGGCCCTGAATTGTAATCTTGACTGTGTCTCAAACTACGACAGCTTATGCTTTTTTTGGATTCCCTTCTTTACCAATTGTACACTATTTATCCACGTATTGTACACCTTTTGATCACTATTGAAATATCGAATTCAATTATTTTCATGTACTTATCTTTTAATTATTTAATAAAAAAATCAAGTATGGTCCACCTTTTGTACACAAGAAAATTAAGAAAAGTCTTTTGTTAAATGAAACTAAGTTAATTCTTTGAATTTGTTTAAAAAAAAATTGTGCACCATTTATACACCATGTGTACACATTTTACAAAATGGTTTGGAAAAGCAACACATACACTTGTGTACACATTTGAACATAGTTTTTACATTGTTCATACACTCCAAATTAGTTAAGAACTAAACTAATATACTAAATAAATTTGAAATCGATTTTGTCCACCATTTGTACACATATTGTACACCAACATATACTTCTCTAAAAAATTGATTGAAACACAAATATTAACTAAAATAGTTCAAAAATCGTTGTGTACACCTATTCTTTACTGTTTGTACACCATTTATTAAAAAACAAATTATTTTTCTTTTTTTCGACTATTATACACCATTTATTAAAAAATAAATTATTTTTCATTTTTTTAGAAAAAATTACAATTAATCCACCATTTGTTCACCATATGTACACCATTTGTACACCTATTTGGAAAATAACTTATTCTGCGATATTCTTCAATTTTTGGTGAAAACTCAATATCTCACGAGAGGTTAATAATTTCTTTTCGCGTGGCGTCAAATTTTGATATTTGTGCAGAGGAAATTACCTCCGGAGTCCACTTTTAACATTAAGATTTCTATTGTGTCTGTAGTTTGTTGAAATTTTCTCAAATGCTTAAGGCAGGACTTTGATTTCTAAAATGCCTAAATACATAAAGCTTATTATTTTTCTCTCTCCTCTGTCCTCCTGGCTTTCTTCTACCTAACCATGTCTTTTCCCTCTCCTCTCTCCTCAATCGTCGTCCTCCTCCTTGTTAGTTCCTCTCCTCGATTCGTTTCATCTCTCTATCTCTTTCTCAATCTGACTCATTCTTCTCTGTCTGTTCTCTCTCTCTCTCTCTCTCTCTCTATCTCTTATCACTTTTTTTCTGTTATCATCGCCTTGCTCTTCTCTGTCTTCGATGTCTTTCTTCGACTTGTTGCTTAAAACGACGATGAAGAGAGGGAGCTACAGATTGGGCGCCACGATAGAGAGAAGGAGCCAGCGAGAGAACGAAAAAAGGGAGCGAGACAGAGTAATGCGACACAGAGAGAAGGAAAGAGTGAGACAGAGAAAGGGAGCGAGATAGACAGAGGGAGCGGCGGTAAAGAAAGGCGGCTGCTGCGCATGTTTATTTTGAAAAACACACTTTCAGTCCTTAGAACTTTATAAAAGTATATGATTAGTCCCTAATTGATGATTTTCAATAATTTATTCAAAAAAGACAACTTTAAATAACCTAAAAAATTGAATGAGAATTACTATGATTAGTCCCTAATTTTATCGAAAATTTTGTAAAAAAAAATCATACTATTAATTTGTTTTGTACTCATAATTTTACTGAATAATAAAAAAATTAAAATAATTTTCTTAATTTTTTTTGTGTTGTACTCATTTTGTATTCGTTGGTACTCAATTTGTTATCATTTGTTCTCGTTTTGTACTCTGTTTGTTCTCGTTCTATACTCGTTTATACTTGCTTTGTTCTCGTTTTATACTCATTTTTGTATCTGAAATAATCATTTGTTCTCGTTTTGTACTCATTTTCGTATCTGAAAAAATAAGAACAGATTGTTCTCATTTTGTACTTATTTTATCGAGTAGTCAAATACGTTGTTAACACGCGATCAAAAGGTAGTCAAAAAGTCAAAAGGAGCATTTTTGAAAATGCATTAAAAAGGTTAACATTTTCGTGAACATTTTGAATGCTTTTATGTTTTAGAAATTTAAATTGCTTTTTAGTTATTTTGTGTAATTGTCCCATTTATGCAAGTAGTCTCCACCTTGTTGGTATTTTTGGAAAGTTTTATGTATTGGAAACTTTGTAGAGTTATCATTTATTTTCTCGTATATCGTTTTTCCCACGCAGGGCCTGCTACTTGGTTAATGCAAAATGAGATTGTGGAGATCCAAAACATTTCAAAGAGACTTAAAAGAGATTATGGATCAATTTGTAGCTGCAAAATCACAAACCACATAGCTGCTTGTTACGAAATTTGATGTAGAACGAAAGCAACCTTTCTCATTGCAGCGCAAACAACTGTGCTAGCTGCCTAATTATTACCTTTCGTTTCGCATATAAAACGAAAAATCATGCAATTTTTTCTGAGAATCTATTTTGCTTTGATCCAATAAGCTGACAATAAGAAGCCACGGAAACAAAACGTTAGCATATGGATCTAAGGAATTAAGGCCTGCAAATTGTTTGGCTAGGACACTGAAATGAGGAGGATTACCAGATAGAACTCTAAAGTAGTAACCTGAGACCCACAAACAAGTAAGAAGCAAGGAATCAATCTCGAAAAGGAAACATTCTAGATACACTTTCAATTAAGATATGCAAATTGTTATACGAGCAACAAATGGTATGACAAAACATTATCCTACAACATGATTCAACAGCAACCTACTGATAACGCAGTAAAGTCTGCCTGCTGCTAACCTCCTTGATATTAAATGAACTGGACAAATCCCGACTGAAGGTGGTTACAAAATTTTGTACCATCACTAGCTGGAACTCTCATCTGCTTCACTTCCTGCAAACCGAACAAATGGTGAGAATTTATCTGTAATATTTAGATGTAATAGCAAGAAGTAGCAGCACTTAACAGAGCACCACTTGCTTGGAAAACATAACAATTCAGGAATGCACAGCAAAAGGTAAAACATGCATTGCCAAAAATGCGATGATAGCTACAATGAATCAGCGAACCATAATAGCATATGAAAAAAGCTATTAGATATCTATATGTAGCTGTAGGGAATATGCAAAGAGATCCGAAAATTCGCCAACAAGGTAGCTGTCACAACAGCAAAGCACAAATGACCGATTAGAAAACAGCACCGTTGAAACGATTCAATCATATCGTTCAAGTTCTCAACGCGAAAAATCATACCAAATGCATTTTGCAACGACATTATAAAATCGTTGCACGAATTCGGTGTATCCATCCATTGTCATCATTAAGTGGAACAGCAAAGTAAGGCTCAGTAATTTAACCATTTACATATCCCCACATCAACCTCAATCAAAACTATGGCGAACAATCGCAAACCATTATAATCACACAAGCAATCTAATTCAGCCAATAAAAAATACACACAAAGCCAAATTAAACGAGCTGACCAATACAGAAAACTCATCAAACAAAACAATCAAAGGGATAAACAACCCAAGCATTAAATAAACATTCAGCACAAAAGCAATTTGATTTAATATACTGAAATGACATTGCTTGTTCAATCTAACCTTGATCATCTCCTTCCTCATCCTCCTTGATCTCTTCCTCCCCATACCTCGAATTCAAATAATCAACAGTATCTGGACTAAGCACCAACTTATCAGAATTCAAAATATCAAACAAATTCAAAGTCCTTGGAGTCAACATCCTCAATGTTCCAATATTCCGACTCGAAAGCCCCACATTCTCGCCCACATCCATCATCAAGAATATAACTTTCTCTTTCGGGTCCAAACCCCATCTCTTCATTGCCTCAATAAAACCTTTCGTTTTCGGCTTCTCAAACTTCTCTCCGAACTCTTCCACACAAACCATACTCTCCGTAGCACTCGCCAACGCCGTCGAAATCGCCAATCTCTTCTCCTTCTTGTTAATCTTAATGGACCAGTCTCTGGGTTTGGGTCCGAATATGACACCACCGCCGGGTCGGAGCGGGGACCGCATGGAACCACGGCGAGCCCGACCCGTTTTCTTTTGTGGGTAGGGTTTCCTACCGCCACCACGGACCTCACTGCGGGTGAGAGTGGAGGCAGTGCCGCGTCGGCTGTTCTGTTGGTCGGTAATGATGGTGCGGTGGACCACGGCGCGGCCGGTGTCGGGAGGTGCCGACTTGAGGTCGAGATAGGTTTCGCCGATTTTTTCGCCGGTGAAGGAAAGGATAGGGAGAGTTGCGACTTGGCAAGTGATAGAGAGCTGGGATTTGGGTTTGGAGAAAGAGATAAGCTTTGGGAGCTTTTGGAGTTGGGTATATGAGAGGAAGAGTGAGGAGGAGAAGGAAAGAGAAGTGGTATGGGAAGACATTTTTTAAAACCGTGAAGTGAAGAAGAAGAAGTGGTGTGCTGATGCTTTGTATTTGCAGAGGATTATAGTGTGTGATCCACTCATGAGTCTCACGAGAAGTGGTTCGAACGACAGCGTTTCGATATCGTATAAATTGGGGGCTTTTCTTTTTGAAGTGAGTAATCATTGATTGATTATATCCTTATTCAATATAGACACAGTGAAATTTAGAGGGATCATTTGCTATATAGTAGAGTTACACATAAAATCAGATGTCTGTATAAAAACATGAGTAACATAATTTATTGGTCTCAATACGCATTTAAAAAATACCCTTAATTTACTTTAAAATTTGTCTAGAATCTCCAACCATGTTTTCAAACTAAGTCAATAGCAACTATTTCGAGTTAATAGTTTTAGAGCCAACAAGAAATAGATTAAAATAATAATTTAAAAAGCGTAAGACAAACAATTTGTCTAAAGCATACAAAAAAACAAAATTATTTTTAAATGTCAAATGACTAATTATTTATAATTTAGTGAAAGGTAGACAGCCTTAATCTTTTTTCTGCACCATTATGTTATAAAAAAAGTAACAAACAATATTTTAATAAAAAGTAACAGAAAGATCAAATTTTAACAACTGAACCTTGTTTAATGATTGATGCCTTATTAGTACGTTAACTATTCTTCCTTACTAATTAAAAGGGAAATGTATATGAGAGACTGGCATATACTTACTTCAGTCAACGAATTCAGTTTTGCAGTAATTAAATATAGTTTTTACAATAATATTGAATTGGTCTTTGAGAAAAATGACCAATGTTGGGGTTAGAGTTAAGTGTGGCAGAGCATAGAAAGGTTGTCATTGGCTTCTGTTTGCATCTCTAGATAAAAGAACCAAGGACTTTGTAGTGAAGAACTATATGCATGCATAAGTGTTTTAGGTCTAACCTGAACAG
>CAODLS011723701.1:0-10446 GCA_948243855.1 Flueggea neowawraea | reverse complement strand
TCCTTCGTCGTACTTAGGAGTGCTAGCTTATTTGGGGTTGTAAATATGGTTAGAAGGGTCAAACCCTAGGGATTAGCTTTGTCGAAAATAAACCAGAACTGAAAATAAAATTAAAAATAGAAACTGAAATGGGGGAATTTAATAATCGAACTAAACGAACTAAAATTAAATCAAAGAAATAAATGCAATAAAATTAAAGATTGAACCTGAACAATTTAGATTAAATTCAGCTAAGGCATACCGCGGTTCAAAGATTTGATTCGATTGATCCTTGACTCAAGATTAATTCTTTAGTTCATATTACAGACAAGTTATGGCCAGGAAGAACGTCGTCCCAACCAGTTCTACTGTAGGAATAAGTTGCTAAGATACGATCTAATAACAACCCCTAATTAACTAGCAATCCTAGGTACGACGAAGGATTTAACTGTTAACAGTCTTAAAATCTAGTAGAACTCTACCTAGATTAATAGAAACTACGAGTATCCATTTAAATCTGATTATATTCTCTCTTAATATAACCTAAAAAGTTTTACCCAATTAAATTATATTAACTACTACTGCATCAACCTAACCAAACAATTACGGATTTGATTACGCTGAATAGCTATGGAAATTTCTACCAAACAACATAACGGGCCCTGTTAAATCATTCAATAGAATTTCACTGGGGGATATATTTTCCCAATAAATCGCAGAAATAATATAAATGCAATAGAACAAAGAGATTCAATTAAGTTCAATATAATCTCACAGTCGAAATCAAACTTCTACCTTGGTTTAGCCTTAACTGAACGGAACGTTTAGCCGCACATGGCTATAGAAGAAAACATCATCAAAAGAATTGAAAGTTCGGGAGAAATCTCTCCAAAAATTCTGTCAAATTCGTCACACCCTAAGGGAGGCTAAAGATCCCCCACAAAAGACCTAATTTTCACTTAAATACCCCTTAGAAAGTGGGGCCCACTAATACAATAATAATGCCCACTAAAAACTGTCTCTAATATAATCATGCGGTTGTAAAAACGTGCTGGAATTAGTCGAATTCGTGTCCCGAATTTTCAGCAGCTTCTTTTTCGCTCCAAACAATTTCAATTGCGCTCCTTTTTGCTTTATTCATATTAAATCCAACTTTTCCTAGCATAAAAATAATAAATCAAGTTAAACCACTCTTTTAAGCACAAAATAATATCAAATTAACATAAATATAACAATAAACAAAAGTTGGATTTGCAAGTTATCAGATTTCCCCACACTTATCCCATGCTTGTCCTCAAGCATGACGTAGAACTCGAATTCTAATCCATATAGGAGACCACAACTTCACAACGAAACTTAATTCAACATATGCAAAAATCGCAAACAACGCAACATCGTAACTGGATACCATACTGTCAAAATCATCCCATCATCGTGAACTCAATCGAAAAAGATTACACTAAGAATTCTTAAACCACTCACGCACACATACGAAGCTTGAATCAACAAATGTTTTATCGAGCAATAATCAAAGCATATAAAATACATTTTCATAGCTTCAAGGAAACAAGATAATGAACAACCATAAGCTCTCCTCGTGGTTCCCTCTCCACTAATGTAGAACAAGTCTCAACTGAGGATCATTAGGTCTTTAATATAGGTTAGGCTACATAATGGTTACAAAAGGAAGGGATAATGTAAGGCTAGAGAATAGCAAGCAAATAAGTCTTTCACATTAGGTTCAAAGAGCAATGCACGTTATTAACTTTAATGTTTAGAGGGCAACAAATGCAACTTCACAAAACAAAACATAACATTGCAGCCTTTTCCTCTTTTTTTTTCTCTCTCTCTCTCTTTTTTTTTTTAGATTTTATGGCTGCTGTTTATTTGTTCTTTCTTCCTTTTTTTTTTCGACACCATAACAACTAATTACATATAAGTCGCTTTGACTATTTATTCCAAAACACAAACATAAACACGAAACAAAAATACATTCGCGCCAAAACTTGAAACTTAAACCTGCATGCTCAATCAACGATTTAAAAGACTATTTCCTTGTTCAAAGGTGGTAGGCAAAGAGCTTTGTTGAGTTATATGGTTATACTGGGGGTTATGAAAAGAATTTGGAAGCACGCATTTAGCATGTTTCATAGGCTAGAAGGGGTAAAAAGAACGGTAACGTTAAGGTGGAAAAACGTAAAAGGGATTAGTGAGTCGGCCAAAGAATGCCTAGATCATTTCCAAGGTCGAGACTCATCTAGGATTTCGCCTCAAGGGAACGTAGAAGAAAGTTCTAGTGTTCGGAAACTATACTAAATTTTGGCTTCAACGATTGCTCTCAAAAACACTTTATCAAAAGAGGCTAAGTTTTAAAAACCCGATTTGAGAATTCAAAGTGCAAACAATTTAAACCAAGATTCACGAGTGCAATGACGGTCAATTTCAAGTTATGGTTTCCGCTTACTAAGTCTTATCGTCTAGGGTTCTCACAACAGTCAGACCAAGTTTCAAAAGCAAAGTTCTCCTCTCTAGGTATCCTACGAGATCTAAATCATGTTGAAAGGCAATTAAGTCCCAGAGTAACCCCAAATTCAGCTCAAAATAATAAAAATTTCATTCAAAATATTCATGGGATAAGTGGTAAACAAAAACTTTAGGAGCATTTTCACAAAACAGTCAAAAACAGTCAAGTTTCATACTAAAAATGCACATGGCAGCACATATATGCAACAGTAGATGAAGTACAAATTCCAGCAAAATGAGCAATTTCAGCAAAAATGACCCAATTTCAGGGAAAACGCCATATTCCCCTCCCCACACTTACTCCACGCATTGTCCTCAATGTGGACTCAAGCCTTAAAGTGTAAAGAAAAGGTTAAGTTTAAGGAAACTGCCCTGTTGTGGAGTATTCACTACCAAACCTCAGTGCGAAGTAACATCGTGGATCTGCAGCGTGGCGGCCATTCCTGTGTGTCTTATGTTCAATTGTTTCGCTGCTGAAGTGGAGGAAACATCAGTTGTAACAGCAGCCTTGGCACCGGGCTGCACAACGTTCTTTCTCGCTAATGGACCCGGCAACATGAGACCGTGTCGCGTCATAAATCTTTTTTTCTAGCCATTAAGGACATTGCGCAGGCGTATCCTGAAATACAACTGAAAACACAAAGAAACACAACCAAAAGAAAAACAAAAGAACAATACGTGAACCAAGTGGCTGTTAGACTGCCAACGTTATGCAGCTTACTAGCGGAAAGTCCGGCAGTCCCTCAAAGATGTGAACCATGCAAAGAGCCAGCAGAAAGAAGTTAGTTTAACTTAATAAACAATTCTGATCAGCCGTCAATCAAATATTCAAACAGAACATGGCAAGTGTCCGATCCCACCAACTGCTGCAATGCAATCAGTTGGGTTTGATGTGGTACCTATTACTCTCGGTACAGAACAGGGTAACAACAAGCAAACCCAATTCAAACAATAACAACAGATTCTAAGTTGGAAAAAAAATTCATATGCAGCATGCGAAGTTTAAACACAATAAATTGAGCCCAAATCGCATTGAACAATGAATGTAGCCAATAAAATCCTAGAATTAAATCCAACTCATAATATTCAGCAATCAAACTCTGTTCATTTATCAATTCCATCTCCGATTGAACAAAGTCCAAGTATCAACAAGCAAGAAAATGTATTAAATTTAAACCTTTTCAAAACCACAGAAACTTGCCCGACAGCAAGAATCGCAAGGTGAAACAATAAAACCCAATAAATCATAATGTGCTCATATAGCTGCAGCCAACAATTGATAGTAAATCAATTATAGCTAATTTCTTCCCTAACTCAAATCCAGCAACAATAGTTAATCGATAGGAAGTATATTTTTGTTTCAATGACAATGCAGTAAATTTGAGCACAGACACTATCAGAAATCACAATTTCCATTCTAATAGGAAGCAATTTAGTACCTGTTGCTGAAGGTGGGACGGAGAGGAATTAGATGAGGGAGGAAAATGCTGCTGTCAACAAATACGCTGCTGTCTGTCGACGAACTGGAGCTGCTGTCGACGAACTATAGCTGGCTGTCGACGAACTGGAGGTTCGATCGACTGGAGCGAGGGAGGAGCTGTGGCTTCGATCGACTGGACTGTTGCTGTGGTCGACGAACTGGAGCTGTAGACGAGCTGTAACTGGCGACGAACTGGAGGAGGGAGGAGCTGTGGCTTCGATCGACTGGAGCGAGGGAGGAGCAGCTTCGATCGACTGGACTGTTGCTGTAACTGGCGACGAACTGAAGCGACGGAGGAGCTGCTTCGACGAACTGGAGGAGTGCTTCGTCGATGCTCCTTGGACAGAAATGGCGTTGGCTGAGAGTCGCAATCGACAGAACGCGTGCTGCGACAAGGATCCCGTCGGACCTAGGGTTATCGATGACTGAACTTTGAGCAGCGAAGGAAGAAGAGGCGGCTGGCGGTGGAGAGCTGGGATTCACTGTACACGGGAGCTGTGAAGGATTGCTAGGGTTTTTTTTTTTCTTCTTTAGAGCTGCCGCACAAATAACATAGCTATTATTAGTAACCTTTTCATTTTTGTTTTTTTTTTTTTAAGTATTCTGCTACAAAAATAAACATAACCCTCAGTAAAAAAAACTTTAACCATGCCAGAAAAAAAAAAAAAACATTGAAGCTCTGCTCTAAACCCTTGAACCCAGGAAAAACAGTGCGTCCCAAGGTTAGGGACGACACTATTCATGCAATTTTTTTTTATTTTTTTTTTGAAAAATTCAGAGAAAAAATAAATAAATAAATAAATAAAATAAAATAAAAACAGAAACTAAATGCTGGGTTGCCTCCCAGTAAGCGCTTGATTTTAACGTCTCCGGCTAGACGTTCTGAAGCTAATTAGCTGGACTCCCTCGGCTCTTCGAGCCTCAAATTTTCCGATTGAATAGCTCCAAAACCTTCATAAAATGGCTTCAATCGATGCCCATTCACCTTAAAAATTTTATTTGTCTCTAGGCTTTGAATTTCCACTGCACCATAAGCAAAAATATTAGTGACAACAAATGGACCAATCCATCTGGACCTTAATTTTCCAGGAAATAATTTTAATTTAGAATGAAATAATAGAACTTTTTGACCAACTACAAAGCTCTTCCTGGATATCATGCCATCATGGAAAGCCTTAGTCTTCTCTTTGTATATTCTGGAGCTTTCATAAGCGTCATTGCGAATTTCCTCAAGCTCCTGCAATTGTAATTTTCGGTTATCACCAGCTTCACCGTACTGCATATTACAGCGCTGAATAGCCCAAAATGCGCGGTGCTCCAACTCGACAGGCAAATGACATGGTCTGCCATAAACTAAGCGATAAGGTGACATTCCTATCGGTGTCTTATACGCTGTCCTATAAGCCCATAAAGCGTCGTCCAACCTGACGCTCCAATCTTTTCTATTAGGACTCACAGTTTTTTCCAGTATAGACTTCACCTCCCTATTCGAAACTTCTGCTTGTCCACTTGTCTGTGGGTGATAAGCTGTAGAGACACGATGCGTAATGCCATACTTCTTGAACAAATTCTCCATAATCTTGTTACAGAAATGAGTTCCTCGATCACTTATAATCGCTCTTGGAATTCCAAACCGAGAAAAGATATGGCTCTTGATGAAATTCACCACCGTCTTCGCATCATCAGTCCGGGTTGCCTTAGCTTCAACCCATTTGGACACGTAATCCACTGCCAACAATATGTAGCTGTTCCCAAATGATGATGGGAATGGCCCCATAAAATCTATACCCCAAACATCAAAAATCTCACAAATAAGAATAGAGGTAAGGGGCATCTGATCTCTATGACTTAAATTACCTGTCTTCTGGCAATTTTCGCAAGATTTACAATAAGTGTACGAGTCTTTAAACATTGATGGCCAGAAAAGTCCACACTCCAGAATCTTGCGAGCTGTTCGTTGAGGACCAAAATGACCTCCACAAGCTGATGAATGGCAGAATTTCAGAATGGATGGCACTTCCACATCCATAACACATCTTCTAATCACTTGGTCAGAACAAAACTTCCACAAGTACGGATCATCCCAAACAAAATACTTGGCATCTCTCTTGATTTTATCTTTCACAACTCTAGTTAAACTTTCCGGTAAAGTACCTGCAACTAAATAATTTACTATATCAGCATACCACGGAACAACTTTTTGGAAGCTAAAGAGTTGCTCATCCGGAAAATCATCATCCAATGGTGACGGCTTCTCATTCAAAATCAACCGGCTAAGGTGATCAGCAACAAGATTCTCGGACCCCTTTTTATCTCTTATCTCTATATCGAACTCTTGAAGCAAAAGAATCCAACGAATCAAATGGGGCTTGGAATCCTTCTTCTTTAACAAATACCTCAATGCTGCATGGTCGGAAAAAACTATCACCTTCGTTCCTAACAAATACGACCTGAACTTCTCCAAAGCAAACACGATCGCCAAAAGCTCTTTCTCTGTGGTAGAGTAGTTGCATTGGGCATTGTCCAGCGTTCTTGATGCATAGTATATGACATGAGGATTCTTCTCAATACGCTGTCCAAGAACAGCCCCTACAGCATAATTACTCGCATCGCACATAATCTCGAAAGGATAGTTCCAATTCGGTGGTTGGACTATTGGAGTAGAAATGAGCTTCTCCTTCAACATATCAAATGCTTTTCTACACTCCTCATCGAACACAAAAGGCACATCTTTTTGCAAAAGCTTGCAAAGCGGTTGAGCTATCTTCGAAAAATCCTTAATAAAACGTCTGTAGAAACCTGCCTGGCCAAGGAAAGAACAAATCTCCCGCACACTTGCAGGGTAAGGTAAGGATTTAATTACATCAATTTTAGCTTTGTCAACCTCAATGCCTCTTGATGAAACAATGTGTCCTAGAATCAAACCTTGGTCTACCATAAAATGGCATTTTTCATAATTTAGCACTAGGTTTGATTCTATACACCTCTTTAAGACTTTTGTAAGGTTAGTTAGGCATTCATCGAAACAATTACCATAGACGGTAAAATCATCCATAAATACCTCAATAATCTCCTCTATAAAATCTGAAAATATACTAACCATACACCTTTGGAATGTGGCTGGTGCGTTACAAAGACCGAACGGCATCCGTCGATAAGCAAATGTACCGAAAGGGCAAGTGAAAGTCGTCTTCTCTTGGTCTTCGGGTGCCACTGGTATTTGAAAGAAACCTGAAAAACCATCAAGACAACAGTAATGAGAACGACCAGCTAATCTTTCCAACATTTGGTCAATAAATGGAAGTGGGAAGTGATCTTTTCTTGTGGCTGCATTCAACTTCCTGTAATCTATGCACATCCTCCACCCATTTTGAACTCTTGTAGGAACCAACTCTCCTTCAGCATTCTCCACTACAGTAATTCCTGTCTTCTTAGGCACTACCTGTACAGGGCTTTCCCATTTGTTATCAGAAATCGGGTAAATCATGCCAGCATCTAACAACTTCAGTATTTCCTTCTTCACTACCTCCATCATAGGTGGATTCAACCTCCTTTGAGCTTCTCTTGTGGGCTTGCTGCCTTCTTCTAGAAGAATCTTGTGCATACAAGTTGATGGACTCAATCCTTTAATATCTGCTATTGTCCATCCTATGGCCTCTTTATACTCCTTAAGAACTTGAACCAAGCTCTCTTCTTCAACCTTGCTAAGTTTGCTGGAGATGATTACAGGCAATGTGTCTCCATTCCCCAAAAATGCATATTTTAAATGGCCGGGCAGCGGTTTCAACTCCAACTTGGGGGCCTGCAAAACAGATGGTAAAAGCTTCTCATGATGAGAGGGCAAAACAATATGATTGCGGCTGCTTGTTAGGGGCTGAGTTGTCTCCATCTCGCACACAATTTCCTGTACATTTGCATTAACCAAGAAGGTTTCCTTAATCTCTTTAATGCTGTCCATATTAATATTCCTGCAAAGCACTAAATCAAGCTCATCAACAACATCTAATTCAAACATTTCTTGTGCTAAAGGATCAATTACATCAATAGAACAAATACTAGACACATCACTAGGGTACTTCATAGCCTCATAAACATTAAATTCGACTTTCTCACCATCGAACTCCATAGATAATGTGCCTTCATAAGCATCAATTTTTGTCCTTGCAGTGCGGAGAAAAGGTCTCCCAAGTAACAAATCAGCTGTAGTCGAGGATTTATCATCCTCCATATTAAGTACATAAAAATCTGCTGGAAAAATTAAATCACCAACCTGAACCAAAACATCTTCTAGCAATCCCACAGGATACACTATAGACCTGTCTGCCAACTGAATAATGATACGCGTTTCTTTCAAAGGACAACCCTTGAAAGATGAGTAAACAGATAAAGGCATGACATTTATAGAAGCTCCTAAATCACACATAGATCTCTTAATCCCTACATTGCCTATTTTACAAGGAATAGCAAACATACCTCGATCTTTACACTTTGGTGGGAGTCTCTTTCTTTGAATCATGGCGGAACAAACTTCACTCATCTCCACCTTCTCAACACTATCTACCTTTCGTTTGTTGGTACAAAGTTCCTTGAGAAACTTTGCGTACTTGGGTATTTGCTTTATTGCATCCAACAATGGAATATTCACCTCCACCTTACGAAAGGTCTCCAAAATGTCTTTTTCTTCACTTTTCTTTCTTGTTTTAGCCAATCTCTCGGGAAAAGGAGGCTGAATAGTAAAGGTTTGGGGCTGTTGTACTTCAGCCTGTTCAGAAGGCACATTTCGGTGAATTTCTACCTCCTTTTCAGCTTCTTCCTTAGAACTACTGCTGCCATTTTTAGGGGCTGCTGTGTTTAGCTCTTTACCACTCCTCAAAGTGATCGCACTTGCATTTTCCCTTGGGTTTACCACTGTTTGGGACGGAAGCTTCCCTTGTGTTTCCAATCTACTCAAGGAAGATGCAAGTTGACTAATTTGTTGCTCCATATTCTGCATTCCCTTCCTTGTTTCCTGCTGGAATTCTTGTTGAGAGGTGGCAAGTGACCTCACAATATCTTCCAATGGTATCCTTAGGGGAGAAGCTTGTTGAGGAGGTGGTCTAGCTGGTTGGTATCCTTGGAAATTTTGGTTGTTGCTTCCATAGCTAAGATTAGGATGATTCTTCCAAGAATTATTGAAGGTGTTACCCATCGGTCTTTGGGGCTGCCCGGAATATCCTCCCATAGCGTTAACTTGCTCTTGATCACCATACCATGATGAACATGTGTCGGTTGGGTGATCGCTGCAACATACCTCGCACACACTACTCTTCACAGGTTGCCCTGCAGCAATAGATTTAACAATAGAGGTTAGTTCGTTCAATTGAGACTGAATGGAAGAATCACATACCTGATATAGCTTCCTGGAGGGTTCTTCAACTTGGCCAAATTGTTGTGAATTGGCGGCCATAGTGGAAATAATCTCTCTCGCTGCGAATGGAGTCTTATTAACAAGTGCTCCCCCACTAGCTGCATCAACCATCTTCCTTTCCATGTCAAGCATCCCTTCATAAAAGTACTGTATTAGGGACTGTTCAGACATCCCATGTTGCGGGCAGGCTGCACATAACTTCTTGAATCTCTCCCAATAGTCATAAAGACTCTCTCCAGCCTTTTGTCTAACCCCACAAATTTCTCTTCGTATGATGGCTGCCCTGGAAGCGGGAAAATATTTGTCTAAGAATGCTCGGGCCATATCAGGCCATGTGGTGATGGAACCTGGAGGTAGATTAAGCAACCACTCCTTAGCAGTATCTTTAAGTGAGAATGGGAATGCTCTCAACTTAATTTGCTCTTCAGTTACCCCCTGTGGTCTCATGCTAGAACAAACTCCATGGAATTCCTTCAAGTGATTATGCGGGTTTTCGGTCTTTATTCCATGGAAAGTTGGAAGTTGATGAATAAGACCCGATTTAAGCTCAAATGGCACTTCCAACTCCGGATAAGTAATACACATAGGCTGCTGTTCTACAGGGGCAGCCTGCAGTTCTCGAACAGTGCGATTTTCGGCCATAACTTCCTCTTGATCAATTTTCGCAAGAATCTCTTCCTGCTCAAGACTTCCTTCTTCGGTTGAAGCTATAAAATCAAGGTGACCAGCTGCTGGACTTTCCGGTTCAGTTCCGGAAATCGATTCGGCCCACTTTCGCTCCTTCGCTTGTCTCCTTAGTGAGCGGGCTGTTCTCTCTATCTCAGGATCAAAAAATATTGGCAAATTTTCAGACCTGGTCATTCAAAAGGACAACAAACAGTAAAGTTAACTAATCCCCGGCAACGGCGCCAAAATTTGACGGGCGTCGAATCCGCCAAAAATAATTAACCTGCTCTCCTACATAATAAAACTTGTAAATATGGTGAGAAGGGTCGAACCCTAGGGATTAGCTTTGTCGAAAATAAACCAGAACTGTAAATAAAATTAAAAAAAAATA
>CAODLS011723680.1:0-22973 GCA_948243855.1 Flueggea neowawraea | reverse complement strand
AGTCGTACAAATTATTTCTTAATTTGCACTATGTTCAATGCAACGTGGTTTTACCTCATTCGTATATTTGTAATAAATTACAAATAAAATGGGTATATACGAACTAGTGTATTTCTCAAATAATTGAAATCTAATTTCATTTATTTAAATGAGAATCATATTTACACGTTTTAAAACTAATTATTTTGAAAACTAATTTTCAAAATAATTCTTAGCAGAAAAATGTAATTTCTCACAATTTTTAGCACTATTTATACACTAATAAATTAAAAAAAAAATAGTTCAAGAACTCAAAAAATTATGAAAAATATACCAAAAATTCCAGAAAAATTCAAATTGTATTTCTACCTAAACAATTAAAAAAATTGTGGTCGGAACACATGTCACAAGCCCCGCACGCACCACTTGGAATGATTCACTCGCGTACACGCACGACAGCTGAAATTTTGCCACGTGTCGACGTCTCATGGAACCATGTGTCGCACAACCGTAAAGCCACATGTCACTTTCTTAATGGTCCAAGTCGACCAACATGCATGCCACGTGTCGCGATGACGTGTTCCACACGTGGTACGATGACGTGGACACCACGTGGCCGATATGCCACGTGTGAAAGCATAATTGGTTATATGTGATGACGTGTCAGACCAGTCAACAAGCCACGTGTCCATGACATGGTTGCCTACGTGACACTATTTACCATGTGTCATAAGTTGATTGACTACCGGCACTCATTTCACATGGCCTTTAACTGACACGTGTCGTGTTGTTATTGTCCACATTTTGGTCAACTTTGACTGAATTCCTCTCTCTACCAAGTGTCATGATTTGAGTTGCACGTGTGGGCGAATCAAAATGCGCCAAGTCGTTGGTCTTATCAGATGAACAAATTCATCTGGGTATCATCACTCAGTATTTTTTTATCGGGTTTTCGTCGATTTGACGACCTTTCCGATGGAATTTCGGGACGAAATTTCGGCAGGTAATGTTTTTTAGGTCGCTGATCTCAAATCTTTTGTCGAAATTTCAAAACTCTAACTTTCATATTTTGACTCCGGACGAACTCGAACCAAAAATGATGTTCGAGATAGAAAGTCGAATACCAAAAAATCACAGTAGGCATCCTAGAAAGAGACCAATAATATTTTCTAAACATATTCGAAAAACTTGTGTTGGTTCTTATACCAATGAAGAAATCACATACCGGTTAACTAATAAATAGTATAATAAATAGGTTTGACCTACTAACCTCGATTCCAGCGGAAGCTAGCAGGGGATCAGGACCAGTTCTATGTTGGTCCTGTGAGCAAACCACGGTTGAGATGTCAACGGGAATGCTCGGTTGTTTTGCAGTCTAGATGTCACACGTGATCTGTGCAGGACTTGAGGTAAGAGGTCTCGACCTTTCTCTCTCCCGATTGAGAGCTTTCTCTCTCTCACCTTTAGAGTTGGTGGAGTGAATGGAGGTGGAAAGGAGGAAGACTCATTTATATAGTCTCCAAATGGGTTCATGGACCTAACGAGCATTACAAACCCTTTTTATTTCTAACTCAATTGGGCTTACCAATTGGCCTCAGTTCATCGTCCCGGTTCACACATTGACTAACCGAGTTTGGTTCTCCTCAATTGGGCTTTCCAATTGTTTTCAGTCAACGGTCTCGGTTCACATATCGATCGGCCGAGTTCGATTCACCAGTTATGAGCGGACCACTTTTTCTAACAATAATTAATAGAAATTTAAGAAATAATATATATATATATATATATATATATACACACACACACACACGGACATGGAAGGGGTTTGCGCCCCTCAAACACCCTTTTGGTTGCATCTTTGGAGCCACGTAAGAACTAAATCAGTATAATTGAATACGTTTGTGTGTGGGGTTTTTTTTATCAAAAGTTAAGTTCGTTAAAAACTAATATTCTAAACACTTTGTCTGGTAGTTTAAGAATATGTTAAGCCTACTAAAAAAGATTATAAATCATCTCAAATAGCTCATCATTAATGGCTCATTAATTAAACATCAAGGGTTCATTTCTGGTTAAGTTTTTGCCGTAAAAATGCTGAATATTTTCTATCCATTGCAATTAAACAATGTAAAAATAAAATGAAACACTTCTAATGTGGCCGAATTTACAAAAGGAAAACAAAAAATAAATTGAAAACATTATTGAAGAAGTTAAATCTAAAAAAATGTTCCATCTAACGTTCGGATACATTAGTCATATCAAAGAACGAAATTCAAATCAGAAATGAGTTCCAACTTGTTGTATTACAAGCAATGGTCGTCTTTAATAGAAAGTGACACGTACATACTGAAAGGAAACAAGGAAAAGATCAAGCAACAATTACTTCTAATGTAACACCTGCTTAATTTATACAAATATACGATTTTTATATCCTAATAACATTAATTATTTATCTATTGATATGTTGATCACATCCTACATCATCATCACATAGGTTAGGAGTTATAGTTACACATATAACAAACAAAAACTTATACTCTACTGAATCATTACCACATACTTTATTTATAACTAACATTCAAAGTGAAATGTGAGGAGAACACCGCATACTGGTCCAACCTGACTCGACTGCAAAATGCTGATTTGATGATGCAATCACAACAAAATTGTTATGCGCCTGAAAAAAAAATATAGAGGGATGAGCCTACAACTCAGTAAGTAAATAATTAGCACAACACACACACATATATATATATATTCAAGTATTCAACTTCTGGTATTTTACTTGTGTTACAATGGCAAATGAGGTGTTTTAGCCTCTTATCAAGTTCTATTCTTGTTCCTAAGCCTTTTTTTCTAAATTTTGAATGAAAGGAACATAAACCTTACAAATTTGTAGCAAAAGAAGCAAGTTATAGGTCAGTCATGGTTATACACGCACGATTACATCAAACCGTGTCTCAAATTGTGTCTTGCCAAATTACATGATTTTCTTTCTCTTTAAAGCTAAAAATCGAGTCTAGAGAGAGAAAACCTTCATTCAAACACCACAACTATTCATGAGAATATATCCACTTCATCGAGCATAAAAGATCAACATAAATAAGTTGTCATCCATCCCAACTGATTGTCTCCATCTTAATGCATACCAAATCACTTCCATATCACCTTATTATCTAACAATTATAAGAGAATAACATAGACAAGTAATCACACCATAACGATCGGAAAGTATCAAAGCATACTTTTTACACTTCAACACGTATCACTTTACATCCATCAATAGGATTCCTTTCTTAATAATTGCTTACAAAATGGTGATACAATATACTTCCTCATCGTCTTCTCCTCGTCCACATGTATTAGTGAACCCCCCTTTTTAATCACACAGAGCCAAGGGCTGATCACACAGCTATGCCCAGGGCCAAACATTATTCGCTTATAAAGCATATCACACAGAGCAAAGGACTGATCACACAGCTATGTCCAATGCCAATATAAATGGGGTCGCATCCACATGTCTCACTTCGTTCCTTTCACATCTTTATTGATCCCCATTATGTGAGCAAATATTAAGAGAAGGTCAAACAATTAATCAAAAAGATATCACCATACACTTCTCAAATATAACAATATTGTCAACAACAAAATAATCAAATACATAGAATTCATCCACTCAATTTCCTTTTGACATCCTTATCATATTCATGAACAAAATGTTCAAGTCAGGTAACACATCTCAATACAATATTCCCTACATGTATTTTTCATAATCACCCTCTAAAGCACATAATACTTCACACTTATACTATAACCAAGCAACAATACAAAGGAAACATGTCAAAACATTTACGTGTCACATATTCGCATCCCATTCATAACATCATGAAACACTAGTCAATCTATCCTTCTTATCAACTTATTTCTAGTACACATAATTACCTTACCACTTTATTTAGTGCACATGAATATTAAATATATAAGAATATAGGTAATGCTAATTATAAACTTCCTTCAACTCCTAGCACATCAAGGTTCTTGGACTACCCTCGGCTCCTCCACTTGTTCGTTTGCTCCTAATGATTTCGAATATATGTTTATTTTGATATCCACATGAATTTTTCATAAAAGTAATCACACATGCTTATGCTTTTCTATTAAATAAATGCTTAATGCTAATCTAAACAGCTCCTCTGTTTGGACTTTAAAATTCTCCCAAATCTTTTATACATATTATTTAACCCTCATTTTTATTCCAGTTATACTTCAGTATGTGTATTTTCTTTTAAAACAAGAATCACACGAATTGGACTTCTATAAATTAAATTATGCCATTTTTGGTACAACTAGGTCACATCTCGTTATACAGCAGAGCAGTAAAATGTTTGTTTGATACCTTATTGCAAAAATTAGCCTATGATCAAAACTACAAAGTTTTAGAAAACATCTTAAAGTTTCCATAGCATAAAAAATCAGTAGAATTGGAGCTACACAACTCGAGATAATCGCTAAACAAGATAGTTGTTTCCTCTAGTACTTTAACAACCCTGCTACCCGAATTCCAAACTCATGAAATCATTCCTAATGGACATACTTATGACAAAATCGGTTGATTATCATGCTGATTATATCCCATATTTTTAAATTATTTATGAAATTCTTCTTGTTTCTAAATATTACATAAACCCTAACTTAGAAATCATTAAATCAAGTGATAAAGTAAAGAATTCACCAAGAACAATTCTCAAGCTTATGATGTATTCTTGAATCCTCTAATCCTTCTTTAATTATACTGAAATTTTGATGAAGACTGTTCTAAATCTCTCTCTCTCTCTCTCTCTCGCTCTTCTTCTTCTTCTTCTTGTTCTTCTTCTTCTTCTTCTTTCTTTCTTTCTTTTTTTTTTTATATACAAAAATGTTCTCTACAACACCCCCTTTCTCTCTCTTAGTCTTTATATAATAAAATTTCATCCGATTACTAAAGAACACATTTCCACCATATCCTCCAAAGGACACCTTACCCAATAATTAAAGAACACCTTACACCTTTCTTTTCTTATATTTTTAACCCAAAATTTTTTTAAATAATTCAAAAATTACCCACAACTTAATTTCTTATAACAGTTAACTACCAAGCTAAAATTTAATATATGTTTTCACTTAAATATGATACGACGTTATGAAATATGCATATTATGTATGAATGTCATACATGAAAAATTACCGAGGGCGTTACATCTAAAATGGGAAAGGAAAGAAATCAAATTATAGCCAATATCATGGAATATGCTGCCACATCTATAGGAACAAATCATAAAGTATTCACTCCTAAAATCACTCACAAAAATACATTTTGACCATTGTAATTTTCATAAGCTTCTGTGTATATAAGCCTCTTGTACCACCATTTGTCTATTCAAAGAATGAGAATTATCTTTGTTCTCTAAAGTTCTTATGGTATCAGAGCCTTTGGGGAGAACAAATACATCAATTCTCATGGCCACTTCCTCTACTCTCATCACTACAAACCTAGAATCTCAATTATCTCTCCAACTCTCCATCAATGTTTCAGCCTTATATCTCTCAATTTAGACAACAAAATACTTGCTTTGGTTATCTAAACCTCTCATCCAAAGTATTAATATGGGTCACCATCTGATTGAAGGCAATGAACCAGCCATTGATATAACAAAGAATGATGGTAAAATTGAGCCTAATCCAAACTATGCCATATGGAAGAAAAAAGATGGCATCTTGCTAGCCTTATTACTGAGAAATACTGAAACTAAGGTACTTATGTGCCTTGAAAATGTCATCTTAGCTTCTAAGGTAAGGAATTCCATTGAAAAGCAAATTCTACCAAACACGGTGGAAAAGGAAATGATTCTAAATGACAGCCTTATGTATTGAAAAAGGGTAACATGAGCCTAGAAGAATACCTTAAGAAATTTAAAGGTATATGTGACAATCTTGAATCAAAAGGCATGTGGATGATATGAGAAAGGTCTTTCAACTAGCTAAAGGCCTTGGATTTAAAAACCAGTATTTTCGAACAACCATGCTTTCCAAACTGCCATATCATTCTTATCATCAATTTTGTTGGATTAAGGGTGATCAACATTAAGTTCCTTTTGTGTTTTGAAGATGTACAAAACGTTTGACTTGAAGTAGAACACGTTGAAGAGCTTAGAGTTGCGAAACAAGCCACTGTAAGTGCTTCACGTACATCAACAAAGAGTCACGTACATGAGATAGGGTCTGAAGACAAGTATAAGCCACTGGAACCGTCTGAAGCATGTTTCACGTACGTAAGAAGAAGTTCACTTACGTGTGTTGTAATTCACGTACGTAAGATATAAGTTCACGTACGCAAAGCTGGCTCAAAGATGATCAACGTACGTGAGATGCAAAGATTCTCAGGTAACGTACGTGAGAATAAAGTGACGTACGTGAGAGTGGCACAGATACCTGCAACGGGCAGAAACGTACTCCAACAGCTAGTTTATCTCCACCAATGGTCATATCACTTGGAGATGCTATAAATACATCAAGGAAGGGCAGAAAAATGTGGATGATCATATACTTTCATGTCCCAAACATTTTCATCATTCCACTCACTCCAAAACACCAAATCAAGTTAGAGATCAAGATCAAGAGCATCAATTTCATATAACCAAACTCTAGCATAAAGCTTTCAATTTTTGTATCATTTTGTAAACACTTTGAGAGTGAGAGAGGTTTGTTGTGAACCTATAGAAAATAATATTATAATGGCTTTAGAGGTTTGAGCCGTAATCAACCTTGGGTAAGCTTTAGAGGGGTGAGCTGTAATCAACATTGTAGGCTTTAGAGGTGTGAGTCGCAATCAAACTTGTTGGCTTTAAAGGTGTGAGCCGCAATCAACCTTGGTGTAAGGCTTTGTTGGATTGAGCCAGAATCAATCTCCTTTATAGTGAAAAGCCTAAGTGAGACTTAGGTAGTAGACGTAGCATGGTTGGTCGAACCACTATAAATTGCGGTGCTGTTTTCTCTCTCATTTCAACTCACTTCCACTCTATAAACTCAACCAAAGCATCCCCAGAAAAATTCTCCAACAAATTTGTCTTGGCATTACAAGCTCATGAAAAAAATGCTCAAAAGTAACAATGGTGATTAAGAAAGTATGCCTCGACACGATCAAGCCTTCTTTAGCCAAAGAGGACGTGGACGAGGGCAACATGGAGGTAGATTTAATTCAAGGGGAAGATGATTCACTCCTGCTGCAAGACATAACTACCAATGAGACAACCAACCCCAACACTCAGAAATTTCATTGGCACAATAACAATCAAAGGCAAGGGAAGGAGTCCATAACTTACCAAATTTGTTGGAAACACAATGACACGACCCAGAGTTGGGTCGTTGCCTGCATACGAGGCGAACCGTCTAAACAAGCCCGACCCATCTCGCATAAGACTCAAAGTACATAACTTATACTCAAAAACCTTTTATTATTAAACAAGTTATTAATAAAATTTAAACAGTTTAGCATTTAAAAGTTTAAAAATAATATTCTTAAATAATAGAATGAAATATTATTATAATATCAAAATACAAAGTAAATATTTATAAGTAAAATTATTTAAAGACTAAACAATAACAAATACAAATCCATAACCCACATATAACCTGATGTGGAGCTTCTAACAAAACGGATAATATAGAACCCGAACAATAAGGCACTCACTGCTGACAATAACGTCTCACTAGGCGCGGAGTATCAGATAATTGCTATCAGCAAAACTTGAAAAATAAGTTTTAAAAACAAAACAAAAAAAACAAAGGGGTCAGAACCCAGTGAGGGATAACACTCCATATCGCCTCTTACGCGCCTCACATAGACCGTTTTAATTTTTTTCTTTGAAAAATACCACATACACATATACATTGTATACTATTAGTATACACTCGTATTTCTACAAATAATAATTCATAAATTCCTTTTGAAATTCTTCGCAAACAAAACAGAAAGTCAAACAGATTAAATAAATAAATTTAATAAAATATTTTATTTTCAAAATATTTACTATAGAATAAAACATTTAAAAACCTGACAAAATCTAAAATCAAACGACTTGAGTTAAATAAATACAAATTCAAATATATAATAATTTTCAGAATATATTTTCCAAAACATTTATGATCACAACAGACAGCATATAGTCAGACAATATATTTATATCAAATATATATATATATATATATATATATATATATATAATAGAATTAGACAACGGGACAAGAATCAGACCCAAATCATATGTTATCAGACCTCAACTCATTAGTGGACTATTATCACTAGAAATCATAGCCTACATGTGTAATCTAGACGCATGGTTACCATCTTACTCTAGTAACTGAGTCTTCACAATGGTATACCAATGACTACGCTTACCCATGTAGCATATGTGTCCTGAGTCAAATTAAATAAATCAATAATATTTCAAACCAAGCAAGCATGCAAATCAGATACTTATCCTACAAAAAAATATATTTAATATTTGTTTATATATATATATATATCAAATATTAGAATCAGATTACTGAACATAATATTAATATCAGAAAATATACTGATATTCAGACAAAAAAGCATATTACAGAAAATATGTCTAATTTCAGAAAATCAGAATACTTATTATCGAAACATGTAAAAATACAGAACAAAATATTTATTTCAAAACATATTTAAATTCAGACAGAAAGCTTATTTCAGAACATAACATTTATTTTAGAAAAAAATAACTTTCGAACAAATTTCGTACAAAAGTCAAACATATCAAAACATATAAGGTTCAGAAGACACAACCTATGTGTCTGAAACTGTCATCACACTCACCTAGACACAAAGCTAATAATCCAACTCACGGTCCACCGGTGAATAACTGATTACCTTGAAAATTGAGCGGAACTGAAAATAAAAATTTATCCCATTGTGACCAAACACGGTAACTATGACAATATTGAATGTATGAAATACAAATGTAAATGCAGATATTCGTTCGATGTCGAAAAAATATATTCGGTCGAATATCTATCGTTCTAGTCTTGAAATCGAAATCTACGTAAAATTATAATTTAGTTCCCGACTTTTATAAAATTACATTTTAGTCCCTAACACCTCGAAAAATTGACTTAATCCCCAAACTTTTTCAAAATTTTAAAATTATAATTTAATCCTCCAATTTATAGAAAATACAAATCTATTCCTTAGTTTCGTAAAATTACAAATCTTCCATACAACTTATCAAAAATTACAATTCGGCGCACCATGTAAAATATCTTATTTAGTCCTTAATTTATTCAGAGCTATGAAAAATTTTATATTTGGTCCTTTCGATATAAAGTCACATCAAATAGTCCCTAATCCCAAATCAATCGAAACCCAACAATTCTAACCATTTCAGTCGACTCTAAACATTCCCAAAAACATAAAATCCATTGTTGGTTTAACAGAAGGACCAACAGAATGTCAAAATCAGTCCTTGCAAATTTCGGACCGAAAAACCCATTTAAAAAAATCATCCAAACTTCCATGTTCTACTTAGATTCATGTTCTTCTAGGTATCTTCTAACCAAATCCAACAAGAACCATTCAAATCCGTCCAGAAATATCCTCCAAACTCGAATTTAAGCTCCGGCTGAAACCCATTTAAATACGAAAATTCAAATGAAATAAAACAAGAAATAAAGAAAAGAATCATCATAAATTCATATTCTCACCTTGATTGAAGGAAAGAAAACGAATGAGAGGTAGAGAGAGTGTTGGAGAGAATCGGTTTTTGGTTTCTGGGTTTTCGGACGAAGAACATAAGAAAGAAAGAAGAAAGAAGAAGAAAAGAAGAAGAATTGATCTGTTGGTTTAAAAACAAATCGAAACGGTGTGTTTTGAGAAAGGAAGAAAACGACGTCATTTCACTTATTCCATTCGGCTTATACACGCATGAACGAAAACACGTAGATAACGACTCGGAAAACGACATGTCATTTCAGTTATTAGCCAGCACTCACGCCCTGAACGACATTTTTTTTGCGGACGACATCTTCCAAAACGACATGTAGTTTGCTTTAAAACGCAGACGACCTGTAGTTCATTTCTATTTGTCTTTTTCTTCCGATTTTCTTTCTTTTTCCAATTCCAACCAATTTTCACTCAATTTAACACCTTAATTCACTTTAAAAATTTCATTAGCTTAAAATCAAAATTTAACACTCCAAAATGTCATTAATTATTTAATTAATACCTCAAATTCAAAATTAATCCTTCAAAAATAATTAATTAAAAAAAAATTTCAACGGAAAATTACCATAATAATTAGTTGGAAAAACAAGGTATTACACATAATCACTATGCTCTTGAATGTTGGAACAAGTTTGATCATTCCTTCCAACCTGAGAATCATTTACATAAAGCTCTAGCAATAATGGGTATTAATCAAGATGAAGATTCCAAACTCTATGTTGACTCGGAGCCACCACACACATGCCGAATGATCCAGGTAAACTCTCTAAAATTAAAAACTATCATGGTAATGAAGCCATCTACGTAGGTAATGGTGAAGGCTTGAACATATCTCATATTGGTGAAGGAAAGAATAAACCCCAAAATGGAATTATGAATCTTAAAAATGTTTTAATAGTTTCAGGTATTAAAAAAGAACCTCATTTCCATAGGCCAATTAGCTAAAGATAATGCTTGTACTGTAACATTTGATGCTAACAATATTTTTTGTTAAAACTCGACATGCCAAGATTATAACTAGGAGACACAAAAGTGGAAGCCTATACACTTTAGATTCAAATCATGAAAGTCTTCTTGTTTTTACTAAAAGAACATCGCAAAGCATTTGGCAAAAAGGATGGGACACCCTCATTTAAATTTTTTGAAAACTTTGCATCTAGAAATTTAATCAATATTGCCAGTTGGGATAAACCAAAGTCTGTTTGTGTGAGTTGTCAAATGGGCAGAAGTTGTAAGTTCTCATTCACTCCATCAAATAAAATTTCAGCTTTTCCTCTTGATAAATTACATTGTGATATTTGGGGTCGTGCACCCATTGCTTCATGTCAGAATTTAAGATATTATGCCATTATCATTGATGATTGCACGTGATATACTTGGTTATTTCCTCTTAAGAAGAAATCAGATTTCTTTGAGCATTTTTATCAAATTTCAAAAACTAGTGGAAAACATGTTTGAAAGAAAAATAAATTTTTTTCAAAGTGACGGTGATGGTGCCTCAATTGCCTTTGAAAATCACTTATCTAATTGTGGCATACATCATCAATTTGCTTGGCCTTATCCACCACAACAAAATGGTGTTGCCTAAAGAAAACATCGTCACATTGTAGAAACAAGACCCACACATATCTTTCAAGCTCATCTTCCTCATAAATATTGGGTAGATAAAAATTGGTTTGTTTTCGTTCGCTATATAAATAACCTAAGGAGCAAGTTTAAATAGTCCAAAAATTGATTCGTAAAGTTCATGAAAATATTCAATAATAGACTCATCAATATTCTTGATAGTAGACTATATATACTTTAATTGCACATATCGAAAATTTATCTTAAATTGTATTTGAAAAATATAAGGATTTACCTTGATTGAATAATAATCAACTTAAAAAATTACTTATTAAAGGAGTTTAATTATCGGTCAATTTCTTCAAAAAAAAAATATCCGTCAATTAAACAAACTTATGTAATTGAGCCAAACTTAAATTAAATTCAAGTTTTTTGTTAAAGTAACTATGAATACTTTAGAATTTGACCTAGCTTAACTCATATCGACCAATTATATACTTAATGATAAAAAAGGAAATGTGGATTAAAAAGAATGAAATGCCCTAATGAAGAGAAAGTTGTAAACCTTAGGCAGATTATGTAACCAAGGCCCTCAAATTAAGGGAATCTAAGATATTTTAAAGAGTGTATCTATGTACCAAGCCAATATTACTTGTTAACAAGTTTTATTATGTGGGAGTTATTATTTTCGGAAAAAAAGAAACTCATTGTGGGTCTCTTAAGATAGTAATATTTCTTTTTGCATTTCATACTTAACAAGTTTATGAAAGTTAGGAAAACCAGAAAGAAAAAAAAATCAAAGAATCATCAAAATAACGTAATATACACAAAGTCCTTTTAACTATCCACAATAACAACTATTTTGTCTGAAAGAAGCACTATACTGATTTAACTAATAAACAATATAATTAATAGGTTCGATTTAATAATCTCTAACACAACGGAAGACAGCATGCAACGGCTATAAGACCCGAGTTTCGATGTTGGTCTCGCGAGCAAACCACAATCGAGTTGGAAGAAGAAAGAACATTTCTTTTCTTTATTTTCCTCTCTCTCTTTTCTCACGTTTGGTGGGAATGGAAAATTGTTTTTTTATTTTTCTTCTTATCATCACTTTATATAAGTGATGTATGGGCATAATGGGCTTTGCTTATTGGATTTATGACTCATCTCGATTGAGCTCTCCAATTGGTATCTGTCTGTCATCTTAGTTTATACCTTGACCGCCTGAGTTCGCTTCATCCATCATAAGCGAACTGTTTTTTCCAAGATTGTCAATTGAAATATTGGATTCTTTTCCAAATTGTCCTCTTACTTCTTTTTACTAAATTTTAGATTCTTTTCCAAATTGTCTATTTGTTTATAGAATTTTATTGATGATACCTATCACATGCACTAATCAAGAGGTACTATCCAAATTTAGATTTTTTTCAAATTTTATATTTGTTTAATTTATATAATTTAATTCTACTTTATATATTGTATAATACAATTTTGGTAATTCTCAACTATAAGTGAGGATATATTAAAATAATTTTTGAGCTATTGCCTTTATTTTTTCAAAATAAAGTGTTCAAAAGTGTTATTGTTTCTTAAACATAAGTCAACTGACTATATTCATTATATTCAATACTCTAAACTCTATATAACTCAATTGAACTTATTGTATATTTAAAATAAAATTTTTATTTGCAAATTATATGTCAATTTTGTAAGTATATAAATTATATGTCTATTAATTGTTATTCAATCTCCTAATTTTTTTATTCTATTTAAGCAATTATTCTTTCAACAAATAAACATATCACACATTGGACTTTTTCCATAAGCATATTTTTTATTAAAAATCTTGTTATATACTTTTAATTTTTACCCTTCCATTAATAATATATATCTTTTAAAAAAATTATATAAATTTGTTTTTTCTAAAAAAATTATTACGCACATATTGTAAGTATAGTAGTATACTATACTTTTTGAATATGTATCTCATTAACAATATTAAAATAATTTGACTAATCAATAAGACAAATAATAATAAAAGAAATTATTAAAATAAAATGATATAAAGAAAAAACAATATTTGTAATTCAAGTCAAAAACAAGAAAAAGGAGGAGGAAATTAGCCACTTTTCTTCAATTCTCAATTTTTTTCATTCAAAGTAAGGATCTGTGAATTAGCCTCTTGTTAAGAAGTTTTTGTCCCACATCGAAAGGTTGGAAAGAGAGGCAAAGATGCTAGCTATAAAAAGAGAAATGCTGGACTTGTGGCAGAGATTAGGAGTGGTTCTCTTCTTGTCAGTTTAATAACTGATGCGTGGGCTAATGGCCCATTGGATATTAAACTAATTTTATAGGGGGAGGGCCCGTGACAGTAGCTTGCTACTTGGGTTCCCGAGCGTCGTCCATGCCGGAAGATTTGTTTCGCAATTTTTGATTTTATTCAAAAAGTCTCTGACAATCGAACCGAAATCGAATAATTTTTTTTTACCCAAAATCTCCGAATTTCTGAATCAAATTAAATCGAAATTTGGAGATTTGGGAGCTAAGGTTCCGGTTTCTAGTAAAACAAAATTTCTGAATTTCAGTTTGGTTTTGGGGATAACCAAATTTTCGAACCAAATTTACCCGTACTAACCTATACTCAGTTGTGCCCATCGTTCGTCTCAAAGTGTGCTCAGATCCTTTTCATCTGCCTTTTTATAGGCGAATTAATGAGAGATTTGTTCAGGTCCGTGCCCCCTCTAATATTGTTGCCTTTTATTATGGTCAAAATGCGCTTTCTTATTCTAAAAGAATGGTGGGGGCTTGTATATAAATGGGTTAAGTGCTTAATGCACTACCATGTCCACATTGTGGATGAAAATTGAGACGAGCTGGTATGCATATATTGCCAATAAACAATGAAGCTTTATCTAAGTTGTAGAACCATATTGTGTGAGCTGATTTTTTATTGTTTATGTACAGATCTTTCTCGTCTTTCTCCTGATGCCTTTTTATTAGACACAGATTGTGCTAAGTGATGCATTTGTATTTGTGTAGCCTATGAAAAATTTGTGCCTAAGCTGCTTCAGCAAGTTGCCAATTTTTCATTTGCTTGTTCATAGGCTGAGTAAGAGATTTATTTCTCTGCTTGTCCCTATTCCAGTCGCTGTTTTCTAAACGATCAATCATAATCTGGTTTTTTTAAGATTTCTGATTATGTGAGGGATTCGGCTTCTCTTATGTGCGGGATTGATATGATGTCCTGACTATGATGGATTGTTTTGTGCCCAAACAATAGATTTGTTCTCTTTCTGGTCCCTCCCTCGATGAGACAGAGATAATGGCTGGTTGTGTGATGGGCTATATATTAGTGCCTGAGGATCAAAACAGAACTGATGAATTCTTATTTCTATAGCTGACCACTCCACTATGCCCTATCTTTTGTCTCGAAGTCCCTCGGAGCCTTTTCACCAGCCTCTCTATGAGCTAATCATTAATAAGGGATTCGTTCTCTTCGCTGGTCCCTCCCCCATCTAACGTTGTGACCTTTTTATTATGGTCAGTACGTGCATTCTTATTTTGAATAAATGATGGTGGCTTGTTTTTAAATGGGTTACACAAGTGCTTAATACACTATGCTGTGGTTGAAAATTGAGGCGAGCTGGTATTCGTATATTCCCCATGAAACAACAAAGCTTTTGCTAAGTTGTTGAAGCAAATTATGAGAGCTGATTTTTTTATACTTGACCATGTAGAGATGTGTTCTCTCTTTTGTCCCTCTAATGATGCATTCTTATTCGAAAAGATAGTGACAAGTGATAAATTTGTATTTGTGTAGCCTATGTATAACACAGTTTCGTGCCTAAGCAGGTCAAGCAAGTTGTTACCAAAATTTTCATCTGTGTGTTTGTAGGCTGTGCAAGAGATTTGTTTCTCTTCCTCTGGTCCTTCTCTCTCATTTCCCATTCCTCTCGGGTGATGTTTTTTTATGTTTGATCAATCGTTGCTTTCTTATGCAGGAACTTAGAAAAAAGAAACCGAAGCTGGCTTGATGTTTAATGGGCTAACAATAGTGCTGAATGCACTATAATGGTTGAGATAAATATGTGCAGCCCCCATTAGAGGACAAAATCAATTAATGGTTGCCAACTTAATCAAATTGACGGTGCTTACATTGTTGTTGTTGTGCCTGGTTTGTTTGATGATGCTTATATTGTTGTTGTGCTGCCTGGTTTATTGATTGGTAAATAAAGAGATTTTGTTCTTTATTCATGCCCGTCTCCGGCTTTCCCTCTCTGTGATTGCCTTATTTTGAAAACAGAAAACATGGTGGATTTTCTAAGTTTTCTGAATTTGAAATTGTGGTGTCTTTCTTTTCTTATGTGTGGGATTCGATTTTTCTTATGTGCGGAATTTATTGATAGCTTGGTAATGCTGACTTGATGGGCATTACAACAGTGGCTGCCTGTTTCATAGACTGTATTTGTGCCTAAACAACAAATTTATGGTCCCTCCCTTGATGAGACAAAGATGGTGGCTAGTTGTGTGATCGGCAATATTGGTGCCTGAAAGCTCAAAGCAGAACTTATGAATTCTTATTTCTATAGCCTATATCACTCATCTATGCCCTATCTTCTGTTTTAAGTTGCTACAAGCCTTTCTGTTTGCCTTTTTGTAGCCTAATAATTGATAAGAGATTCATTCTCTTTGCTTGATCCCTCTCCCCATCTATAATTGTTGCCTCTTTATCACGGTTGATATTTGCCTTATTCTGAAAAAATGATGGTGACTTATGTTTAAACGGGTTATACAAGTGCTTAATGCACTACATAGAGTTTCATTCTCTTCGCTTGGTCCCTCCCGCCAACTAAAATTGTTGCCTCTTTACTACGGTTGATTTTTGTCTTCTCATTCTGAAAATATGATGGTGACTTATGTTTAAACTGGTTATACAGGTGCTTTAATGCACTACATTGTGGATGAAAATTGAGATGAATTGGTATTTGTATATAGCCATTAGATAACAAAGCTTTATCTAAGTTGGTGAAACATATTATGGGTGTATCTTGGTTTTTCATATGACCAGTATATTTTTTAATATTTTGATTATGTAGAGATTTGTCCTCATTCTCATGTCCTTTGCCTGATGCCTTCTTAATAGATAAAGATATTGGCTTGTTATTTGATGGGCTATGCTAGTGCCTTACACTCGTGTGGAAGTGATAAATTTGAATTGTGTGGCCTATAAACACAGTTAAGCAACTATCTTTCGTGCCAAAGCTTCAAGTAGGTTGTTGCCAAAATTTTCGTCTGCCCGTTTGTAGGTTGGATAAGAGATTTGTGTCTCTTCCCCCGGTTCCTCTGCAGTCTCATGGCCCATTTCTCTTAGTTGTTGCCTTTTTATATTGGTCAATTGTTCTTTTTGTTTAATGGGCCAACTTTACTGCTGAATGGATTGCAATGCTGAAGGAAATTGAGATAATTTGTGCTTCCCATTAGACGGCAAAATCTGTCAATAGTTTCCAAGTTCCTCTGACAAATTGATGGTGTTTACATTGTTTTTGTTCCTGCCTATTTTATCGATGGATTAATAAAGAGATTTGCTGTATTTTTCACGTCCCCTCCCCTCTATAATTGACTTATTCTGAAAGCAGAAAAGATGGTGGATTGTTGCTTGATGGGCAATGCTAATAAGTGCTTTACATGCTACAAACGTCGAAGGCAACCAATGTATTCGGACAATGTAGCTTGTAAGTCAGTATAGCACTCTCTCTTTAGTTGGCAAACTCAAACGAATCGGCGCAAATATTTGATGTAACTATAATGCACTTCAATGTGGTGGATACCTGAGATAAAATAGCCCATTATAGAGTGGTAAACTCTATTTTCAGTTGCTCAAATACATTGTCAGGCACATTGCTTTTCATCTGCCTGTTTTAAAGATTTATGATTAGACGTGTATCCTGCTTTTCTCATCACTGTATCATCTCATGTGTCTTGGTAAAGTTTATTATGGTTTCCCTGTTTATTATAGTTTTGAAATTGCGGGGTTTGTCTTTCTTTTATTATGTGTGGGATTCGGCTTTTCTTATGTGAGGGATTTGGAGTAAAATTGATAGCCCAGTAGACTGACATAACGGGCAATGTACAGCTTCCATGGTAGGGGGAAGTAAGAATGTAAGATAAATCTATGTTGTTCATGAAGGGATATATTCTCTTGTTCTTCCCCAATTATGATACAAAGATAGTGGCTTGTTGTTTGATGAACTGTACTTGTGCCTAATCCACTGATAAATTCGTGTTTGTGTAGTCTACTAAGCACCTGAGGCTATTATCCGTGACAAGTTTTTCACCTGCCTTTATATAGGCTAATCAATGAGAGATTTATTCTATTTTTCTAGTCCCTCCCTTGATGAGACCGAGATAGCGGCTAGTTACGTGATGGTCTATATTAGTGCCTCTGGCTCAAAGCCTTATGCTCAGCTATGTTTATATTTTGTCTCCAAGTCGCTCTGAGCCTTTCATCTGCCCTTTTACTGGCTAATTATTAGAAAGTGATTCGTTCTCTTTCCCTGGTGCCTTCCCCATCTAATGTTGTTGCCTCTTTATTATGGTTAATATATGCCTTATTATTCTGGAAAAAAAAAATCATGTTGGCTTGTTTTTAAATGGGTTATGCAAGTGCTTAATGCACTACATTGTGGAGGCTGGTACTTGTACATAGCCGACAACCAAAGGTTTATCTTAGTAGCTGAAACAAATTGTGGATGTTTTCTGGTTTTTCTTGTGACCAGATTACTTTTTATACTTTGGTTATGTAAAGATTTATTTTCTTTCTCTTTTCCCTCCTGTGGCTTGCTTTTGATGGGCTGTGCTAGTGCCTTACACTCGAATGGAAGTGATAATTTTATGTTCGTATTAGCCAATAAACACAATTAAGCACCATCTTTTGTGTCTAAGTTGCTCAACAAGTTGTTGCCAAATTTTTCGTCTTCTTGTTTATATAGGATGCATGAAAGATTTGTTTCTCTTCCTCTGGTCCCTCTCCTATCTCATGTCCCACTCTTCCCGGTTGTTGCCTTCTTCTTGTTGCTTGCTTATTCTGGTATTAGAAAAAGAACAACAGTGGCTAGCTTGCTGTTTAATGGGCTAACATTGGTGCTGAATGCACTACAATGTATGAGGAAATTGACATAAAATTATGCAGCCCATTGGACTGGAAAATCTATCATTAGTTGGCAAGTTGCACAAGCAAATTAATGGCACTTACATTGTTTTTGTTCTGCCTATTTTATTGATTGATCAATAAAGAGATGTGCTCTATTTTTCATATCCCTTCGCCTCTCTGTAATCACATTATTCTGAAAACAGATAGGATGGTGGATTGTTGCTTGATGTTGTATACCAATAATTGGTAGCAGTGTTTTGCTTGCTTCATAGGCTGATCAAGAGAATTCTCTCATGTTCCTCCTCAATAATGCCTTATTATTTTGGCAGCAGAAAAAGTGGCTTATTGTTTAATGTGCTATACTTAGTCCTTTGAGGCACTTAACGGACATTGGTTTTCATCTTTGCCAATTTTGTCATTTGGTAAATAACAGATTCTCTTGTTCCTCCCTCTCAGTGGTTTCCTCGTAGTTTTTGAGTAAGAAAAACAATACCATATGGTGGTTCATTGCTCAATTGTGCGTGCTCATTATGTAACTAAGAGAAGAAAAAGTGTGGCTGGCTTTCTTTTTAATGGGCTGACATTAGTGCTGAATGCACTGTTATGCAGTAGGAAATTGGGATAATTTGTGCAGCCCATTAGACGGCAAAATCTATCAATAGTTGCCAAGTTGCTCTGACAAATTTGATGGCGTTTACATTGTTTTTCACATGCTTATTTTATTGGTTAATCGAGAGATTTGTTCTCTTTTTCTTGTCCCTCCCCCTCTCCATAATTGTCTTATTTTGAAAACAGAAAAGATGGTGAATTGTTGCTTGATTACCAATACTCGTGCATGCCTGTAAGTCAGCAAAGCACTATCTTAAATTGCCAAGCTGCTCAAATGAATTGACCACTGTATTTACTTGCCTCATTGGCTGAAAAAGAATTTGTTTTCATTCATGTCCTTTCCTCTCAATGACTTACTATTTAGGCGATAGAAAAATATAGTGGCTTGTCGTCAATGTGCTATATTCGGTTATTTGAGGCACTCAACGTGCATCAGTTATCATTTTTGCCAATTTTGTCATTGTCATTTGATCAATTTTTTGTTCTTCTTGAGAAAGAAAAATACTACCAGAAGGTGGCTTAGTTTGTTTAGTTGGTACAGATGTGCTTGAATGCACTGCAGTGAGGTGGATATATGAGATGAAGTAGCCTATTCGACCGCAGTGCTCTATCTTCAGTTGCTCAAATACATTGTCAGGTACACTGCTTTCATCTGCCTGTTTTACAGATTTATGATATAGTCATCTATTATCATTTCCTTGTCCCTCCCTCATCTCAAAAAAGGAAAAAGAACATTGATTGTTGTTTAATGGGGTTATACTAGTGGGTTTTGCACTACAATGTGGAAGGTAACCTATATAAGTTCATCTGGTCCGTTTCCCTTAATCAGTTAATTGTTGCCATGGTCAATTGTTAACCACTTATTCTGGAAATGATAAGAAAAGAATATTGGCCCATGCTAGTGATTAAGGCACTACAAAGTCGAGGGGAAAGATGATAATTTGTTGTTTATGCAACTTGTTATACAATGAACTGCTAATTTTGGTCCCTAAAGTATCTCGTAAGGATTATTATTTCTATTATTTCCTTTATCTGCATTGGATCTGCAATCGATGTGTTTTTAGTTGTTTGTCTGGATGGTATTGTTTTCTTGGGTTGGTCATACCGGTAATATGTGCATTGCGTTTTTTTTTTTGTTAAAACTGAATCTGTAAGAATCTGTATATTGAGTTAAATATTACGATGGTATCTTTGATACATGGCTAAGAGCAAATTGTTGCTGTGTTATGTTTTCGTCTGCTATACTCTGGTCCCTCCGTCATCCCTCTCCTTTCAATTGTTGCCTTCTTATTACAGTTAATTTTTGTGTTATTATCTGGTGGCTTGTATTGTTTAATGCGTTATATCGTGGAAGGAAAACGTTTCTATGTGTAACCTATTTGACAATGAAGTTCTTTCCAATTTGCTGAAACAAATCGAGTTGTCACCTGGTTTTGCATCTGCCCGTTTCATAGGTTGATTATGCAGAGATTCTTCGGTTACCGCTTGCCTTTTTTTTTTTAACTAAGTCTCTTGCCCCTTACTTGATGCTTTATTATTAGATAAAAATAGTGGTTTGTTATTTGATGATTTATTCTAGTGCCTTGTGCTAAAATGGAACTAATAGATTTTTATTTGTGTTACCTTATACAACTAGGCATCATCTTTCGTGCCTAAGTTGCTCAGCAAATCGTTGCCACTTTTCTCATTTCCATGTCATAGGCTAATCAATGTGAGATTTTTTCTCTTCCTTTGGTCCCTATACCTCATATGTCTTCTCAGTTGTGGTCTTTTTATTTGGGGATCAATCATTTCCTCATTCTGGTATCTTGGTGGCTTGCTCTTTAAAAGTTTAATGGACTATACTAGTGCTTAATGTTGCGCTACAATGCTGAACTAAACCAAGATAAATCCGTGTTTGTATTGCCCACTAAACTGCAAAATCTATCAGCTTTGGTAAGTTTCTCAAACAAATTGATGGCGCTTCGTCTTGCTTGTTTTATAGGTTGATTGATAGAAAGATATGTTTTTTTATTTCATGTCCCTCCCCCTCATAGTAGCTGCTTTATGATTCTGGAAATAGAAAAGGATGATGGGTTATTTTGCTTAGTGGCCTGTACTAACCTTAGTGCTTAAGGTGCTATAATGTCAGAAGAAACCAAGACGAATTTGTATTTGTGTTACGTCTTTAATTACTTGCTAGTTGTTTTGGCAGCGGTGTGTTTTTCAACTGTCTGCTTGGTAGACTAATTTTTCTACGTCTTCTCTTAATAGTTGCCTTGTTATTTTGGAAACGAGATAAATATTTTGGCTTATTGCGTAATGGGCTGTACTAGTGCTTGAGGAAGCAGCATATTGGCATTTGCCTATTTTTTGGTTGATCATTAAGAGAGACTAGTTCTCATATTCTAGTCGCCACATCTCTCTCATATTTCTTCTTTTCTGGAAACATCAAAAGATGATGGATTGTTGTTTAAAGGGTTATGCTAGTGCTTAATGCCCTGCAATGCGGATAGACACCAAGATAAATTCATATTTATGTGATCTCTTCCACGATAATGGCCTTTCTTTACTCATTAGCTGCTCTAAAAAATTGATTTCTCTTTGGCTATACAATATTTCTTGTGTCTTGACCCTTCCATCATTTAATGTCGGTTTCCCATCTAATGTCTCTCCCCCTCTTAGTCGTATATTGGTAAGTAGCTCAATTAATTTGCTTGTTTTGGTGGCTAATAAACAGAAATTATGTTCTGTTCATGCGACGGTCGCCTTATTATTATGAAGAAAAATGATGATGGTGGCTTATTGTTAAATGGCATATGGAGCGGAATGAAAATAACTTTGTTGTCGTGTAGCTTTATCATACATGATTATTATACAATGATCTGCTATGTGTAGCTTTGTCAGGTGCTTTATATTATATTGTTAATAATCTGTTTTGGCTTTAAAATTGTTGTATTTTGGTAGTTTGCTTGAGGGGCAATGTTTTTGATGAATTCTAACGTCGTGGTTTGGTCATTGGTGTTGGATCATGGGTGATCAATAATAAATTCATTATGTTTTTTGATGATGAGTAAAATGTTTTGATGATGAACAAAAAGTTTGAGTTGAAGAAAAACATGTTGGAAAGCTTGGATTTGCGAAACCAAGTCACAGAAGCATCTAACGTACGTTAGAAAAGCATCACGTACGTTAAAGATGGTCTAAATATAAGCAGAAGCCACTGAAACCCTCTGAAGCACATTTCACGTACGTCAGAATAAGCTAACATACGTGTGTTTTCAGTGACGTACGCAAGAGTAAAAAGTCACGTGAGATGGAGTTTCACGTACGCAAGATGCTCCGGATTGAAAACAGAAGCTACTGGATGGTTCAAACATAGAAGTCACGTACGTCCATTATGATTCACGTACGTGAACTAGGAATCCACTATGATCAACGTATGTCAAGTTAATTTTCATGTACGTGTTCTGGAGCTAAAGTCAGGTAACGTATGTCAGATTATGGTCACGTACGTGAGATTGACACATACAGCAGCAAACAACTTTAAACAGACTCTAACGGCTATATTATTCTTTGCAACGGTCATATTAATTCAATAGCTATAAATACATTAAGAGAAGATCAAGAACATGTTAACATCATAAATCATAGAGCCAAACTTTCTATTAATTTCCATCAAGAAAAACATCAATTCAAGCTAAAGATCAATATTCAAGTATCAATCTCAAATACTCAACTCTAGCATAAAGTTTTATTATTTGTAAACCAATTGTATACACTTTGAGAGTGTGAGTTAGGTTTGTTGTAAGCCTATAGAAAACAACATTGTAAAGGTTTGTTGTGAACCTAAGTATAAAACAACATTGTGAGAGGTTTGTTGTGAACCTATAGAAAACAACCTTGTAG
>CAODLS011723657.1:0-16484 GCA_948243855.1 Flueggea neowawraea | reverse complement strand
GGATTTATCTTAGTTTGATATGTTTGTTTTGAAATTCGAGGACAAATTTCTTTTGAGGGGGGAATTATGTAATATCCCGCTCATTTCAGTCATGTTCCCTAGCGATTGGAGTTCGATTGATGATCATTGATGTCCATCCTCATTGAGAGTTTGGAGTTTAGATTGATAGTTGATTAAGCTGGTGAGCATGTAGAGTTGGTGTTGTAGAACCTTGAGAATAGAGAGTGGATAACTCGAGTTAGAGTAAGTTGTAACTCGAGTTGTGTGACCCCTATACAACTCTAGTTATCCAGAATTGTAACCCGAGTTAGACGAGGACCATATAACTCGAATTAATCATTGTGTAACTCGAGTTATATGTGCTTAAGTGGAACGAAGCGTTTCGGTGTTTTTAGTCTTTAAAAGACCCCAAACCGACCGAAATTCATCATTTGCTCCAATCCATTCCTCTCAGACGCTTCCAATCTCTCTCAAGTTGTTCTCCAACACTTCATTTGGGTTTCTTGAGGTAAGATTGCGTTTCTAATCCTTTCTTTCCTCATGTTTTTTGGTAAGATTATGCATACTAGGGTTTTAGATTCAAGTGGGTTTGAACAATTCGGTTTAGGGTGATTTTTGAGATTTCGTGTTGTTTTGATGGATTTTGGTGTAGATTCATATTCAGGAGATTGAATAGAGTCAATGTAGTTGATTAAGAGTGATTTTTATCGGTTGATTTGAGTGTTTGGTCGAACTGAACAATCTGGGTAAGTGACTTACTCGAGTAAATATTTTAGCTAACTCGAGTAAGATAGGTCCAGATTTACTTGAGTTAAGTTTGGGTTACCTCGAGTAAAACATGCCATGATTTACTTGAGTTATCCTTTGGCTAACTCGAGTAAATCAGACCATATATAACTCGAGTTAGCTCTGGATAACTCGAGTAAACAGTGGTTTTGAGGGACCAAATTATGACATTTTGTAATTGATGAATTCAGAGAATCTGAGGATTTATTTGGGGATTTTGACTGCTTTGAGGGACCAAATTGTGATATTTCGAGTAAGTCACTTACCCAGATTGTCCAGTTCGACCAAACACTCAAATCAACAGATAAAAATCACTCTTAATCAACTACATTGACTCTATTAAACCTTCTGAATATGAATCTACATCCAAATCCATCAAAACAACACGAAATCTCACCAAATCACCCTAAATCAAATTGTTCAAACCCACTTGAATCTAAAACCCTAGTATGCATAATCTTACAGAAAACATGAGAAAATAAAGGATTAGAAACGCAATCTTACCTCAAGAAACCCAAAGGAAATACTAGAGAACAACTTAAGAGAGATTGGAAGCGTCTGAGAGGAATGGATTGGAGAAAATGACGGATTTCGGTCGATTTGGGGTCTTTTAAAGACGAAGAACACCGAAATGCGTAGTTCCACTTTAACACAGATAACTCGAGTTACACAATGATTAACTCGAGTTATATGGACATCGTCTAACTCGAGTTACATTTCTGGATAACTCTAGTTGTATAAGGGTCACACAACTCGAGTTACAGCTTACTCTAACTTGAGTTACCCACTCTCCAAACTCGCTATTCTCAAGGTTCTACAACACCAACCCTACATGCTCATCAACTTAATCAACTATCAATCTAAACTCCAAACTCTCAATGAGGATGATCATTAATGATCATCAATCGAACTCCAATCGCTAGGGAACATGGCTGAAACGGGCTGGATATTACATACTCCCCCCTCAAAAGAAATTCGTCTTCGAATTTTGAAACAAACAGATCAAACTAAGATCAATCCTTGACCTCCCAAAATAAACCCAATTCAGAATCTCGAATTGAAATTGAATGGGGTATTACAGACCACATGATAGAGATTCATTGGATCACAAAATTAAATTTGATTAGAGTATAGACCTGAGTCATATAAATTTTTTATGATATAAAATTATGATATTTTAGTACTATAAATTCATTGAGAGTACTAAATAATTTATATCATGAATGAGTCATACTATTAAATGTTCAAAACTAAAATTAATATAATACTAATTTTTTATGATACAAATTATAATATTTTAGTACTATAAATTCGTTTAAAGTACTAAATGATTTAGTATCATTAATGCATTTATGGTCGTAAATGTTAAAAAATCAATATAGTATTAAATTTGACATGATACAAAATCATAAGATTTTAGTACTATAAATTCGTTGAGAGTACTAAGTGATTTAATATCATAAATGAGTTCATAGTACTAAATGTTCAAACTAACATCACATATAGTACTAAATTCTATATAATACGAAATTATGAGATTTTAATATTATAAATTCGTATTAAATGATTCAGTATTATAAATGAGTTCATAATACTAAATGTTTAAACTATAAGATTATGAGATTTTAGTAATATAAATTAGATATTTTTCAATTTTTAAGATTTTAGTACTATAAAATTCATTGAGAGTATTAAATATTTTGTATCATGAATGGATCTATAGGACTAAATGTTCACGCTAAAATCAAATAGTACTATTTATATGTTGAGAGTACTAAATGATTTAGTATCATGAATGATTTCATAGTACTTAAAGGTATCACATGTAACAAACAACTAACCAAACAAATCGAAAGAAAACAAAATGGTTCGAGTTACTCTTACTCGAGTTAACATAATGATAGTTATTAAACGTGGGATCAAGTTGTATGTCAATCTTGTATGCAAACCTCGACCGTTGTGAAGCGACAAGAATGCATGACTAGTTTGCCATCTAAAATGTCGCATGGAGATCTACACGGATGTAGGAATCACGAGTGGACAAAGGAGAACAATCTCGATTTTTTCTTCCAAAGAAGGTTGGCCCCCCTCTCTCCATGGTGTAGATCGAAGACTCGTACTCTCTCACGAAGAGAGTTGGATGATATGTGTGGTGTGAGTGATATGAATAATTAGGGTTTAAATACACCTATCTATAGAAAGTCCTAGGTTGGCTCTCTTATAACATATATAAAACCCATATTTCTCATTTACTAAACTAGGACTCATCTAATTATGTTAGACCTGTGAGCAAAACAATCAAGTCTTGATCAAACTGGGTTTGAACTAATTAATCCATCATGGATAGACCATTACAGTATTAAATATTAGAAGTTAAAAAGTATTAAATATTAGAAGTTAAAAACTAAAAGAGTGCCAATCTTTAATAAAACAAAATTATGAGATTTAAGTAATTTTAAACTTTTTAAAGTACTAAATCAAATGTAAAGTATCAAAAAAATTCTTTTTTACATTGAATACAACATTATTAAAATCCATCATCATACCTAATGAGTTTTTTTTTGTCTAATATTTATCATTTTAACATTTTTTAATTATAGTTATGATTTTTTTACTCTTATTCGGATTAACATAATGATAATTATTAATAAACTTGTAAAGAAAGTTTTAAAACATGATCAATTTTAAGTAATTAAATCGATTTTATTTGGTTGATTTGGATGATCGGTTAGTCAAATTAATTTAGAGACCAAATTATTGTGTGTATAAATTAAGGATTAAAATTTAATAAATAATTTTTTGAAAAAATGATTGCTTGGTCTAACCGTTGATGGATTGACCATCTTAGCTCCCAATAAGAATGAAAAGCGAAGAGCCAAAGACAAGACACGGTTATTCAGGAAATCCAACTCTCCTCCTTGTCCACGCCACCACTCCCAACTACCAGCAATTCCCAATTTTACAACTTTCTCTTCACTCCTCCTCTTTATTCCTTCCTTCTCAAACACATACACACATGTCCGACCGGACTCTACGCCGGAGGCACCACCACCACGCCTTCTCCTCCTCCAGCCGCAAATCCCGGCCTCCCCATCCTTCCGCGTCGCCATCTCCTCGCAGGCCCACTCCGCAGCATCATCACCGCTGCCCTGAGAAGCATTCTGTGAAGACGAGTTTGAAGATTCTGAAACGGTGCTCTTCGGAGCCGATGATGTGGCGTGGCAGTGACAGTGATTATCATCAACGTAAGAGTGGTGATGGGTTGTGGTCCGATTATGAATGTTATGGTGGTGGTGGGGCCTTGTATAGGCCTCATACTTGTACGGATGTTTTTGCATCTTCGCCTGCTTTAACTTCTCCGTTCTCTCCTCGTCGGAGTTCTGAGGTTTGTTTGAGTATGCTCTGACTTTTTTTAACAGTTTTTTCTTTCTTTTCTTTGATCAAATTGAATCGAACAGTATTTGTATCTTTTAGTTCTTAAAACGACTCTAGGATTAATGGAAAGCAAGTGGAATGTTTTCAATTTTGCTTCTCCTTTTGTCGTTAGATCTTTGATTTTGCGTGTGAATTTTTTGTTTTGATAAGTTTGGGTGTGGATTTTTGTTTCATTTGTTTTTATTAAATCACTCGCTATTCAGATTATAGAACCGATAAGTTTTTTTGTAGCTAGTAAAACTCTTACTCTAGAGTTTTAAAACTTTTCTGTAATTAATGCTCGAAGAACTTTGATAGTTTTTCCGGTGAAAATTTGTCTCTGTTTGATCTGATAGTTTTGCCGGTGAAAATTTGTCTCTGTTTGGATTGTTAGAAAAAGGATTTAATTTGGAAAAAAAGTTTCTATTTTTATGATTATAGGGGAAAAAAATGTGAAATACCCACGTTTTAGTATCATGTTTTTAGCAGTGACAATGGTTGGTGGTTAGTTAGACAGTTGATTGTTGAGCTCAGAGGAGAAAATCGTCATGTCAAACTAATCAAGAAGACAGGTTCTTTTTTCTTATCTTGATTTGATTTCTATATTTACAGACTATTGATGGATAATAATTGACATTGTTGCAGGGATACGACAAAGAAGCAAAAGTGGTGATTAATGTTACAGTTGAAGGGAGTCCAGGACCAGTAATGACTTTGGTTAAATTGGGATCAAGTGTTGAGGATACAATTAAGGTGGTTGTAGATAAGTACAACGAACAAAGACGAACACCAAAGCTTGATAAGGATGCAAAATCCTCTTATGAATTGCATCATTCTTATTTCAGTCTCCGAAGTAAGTCACGATTTGCTCTGTTCTCATGTCTTAGTACTGTTATTTACTTTAGTGGAATGACTATGCTATTCAGGTTTCTGGATTGAAAATTTATCTTTTAAGATGTGAATTAATGGCTAACAATTTCTCATTTAGCACGATATCTATTTTTGTTCTATTTATTTATACAACATGTTATTATTTGAGATATGTAAATAATATGATATGATTATAATGTGTTATCATGAATTGTGAACATTTCGTTCCTTCATAAATGGGCTTGCTCAAATTACTTGATTTAAAATTAACCTAAATTAATATTTGTTGATGCATTTCGTGTAATGATCTAATGATACTGAAGTTTTGTAATTATTCAAGTGGCTTTAACTTATAGCCAAGCGGGACACTTAAGTATGATTGTCTAATAAGTTAAAAAGTTCGATTTCAATGACACAAATGATGTGTTCTTGTGTAATTGCCCTTAAAGAATCCTCTGCAGGTTTGCTTACAACTTCCTGTCTATTGATAGGAACATTCTGTTCTTGTAAGATTGTGATTAATGTGCTCGTTATTATAGTGATTTACATTTATGTTTTTTGGCGGATTGCCAGGTTTAGAGAAATCAGAATTGATTGGGGATGTTGGAAGTAGGAGCTTCTACCTGAGAAAAAGTGGCAGTAATCGTAGTATTAATGGAACATCGCCTTGTCGGTCGGAAATAATTCCGGAGAGAATGAACTCGCTGCTGCCAATTCCACCCCCTCCATTCCTACTTACGGCATTCATTGCCCGGAAAATTAGTAAAATTATGAGAAGAACCCGCAGGCTTTGGAAGATTTTGTTATGCTGGAAATGACCAAAATTTTTACGGTTAGAGTCAGTAACATATTAACTCCTGAACTCTAACATAAAAAGAATTTGCATTCTTTTGTTTCCTTTATTATATTCCAAACTTTAAATGTAAATACCAATTTATGCGCAATGATCATATCCATTATGTACTGAAAACATTATTACAAGATCATGAAGGATGAAATGTGATTGTCAATTTTATTTGTATTTTTGTGTTTCGATGCAACAACAATAGATATTTCTTTTTTCTTCAATGTTTTCGTTGTTGTATAAAACTATCTATAAACGGAAATTACAGTCTACAAATACAATCTATTCGGTTCGGTTCGATTTTATAAGTAAACCGCCAACCGATTGGTTCGGTTGCATTTTGGTTTGATTGGTTCGGTTGGTTTGAAACATAAATAAAACTTGAATTTATAAATTATAAAATATCATTCTTTGATCTAGAAATGCTAAATTTTATTCCACACAAAGTTTAATACAACAAATCATTCTTTAAATAAATCAAAATAAAACATCTAAAGTTAAATCAAATTCTAAATTAAAATAGATGTATATATTAAAAACAAAAAGCGACAATGTTTTAGTGTAAGAAAGGTTAGGTTGGATTTGGTTTGAATTCGGCTTCTTAATGGTTAAAACCGCGGTCAAACTGAACCTTGCAGTTTTCAAAATTTTACATTTGCATCCATCTATTTTCTTTCAGTTTTGCTTTCGTTTCAGCTCAAATTGGGTTGATTCGGTCAATATTTTTGGGTCTAATTGATTTTTTTTGTTCACCGCTACAGGCTACAAGACATAGTGTCTTCAGCTGTGGTAGCATTCCGCTGCTAAGCTAACAACGCGAGACAATTAGAAACTTTAAGAAAAATTAACTTCTAAAATATAATAGCACATTTAATTTGGGGCTAAGAAGTGCTTTAGGACGATTAAGCTCTTGAACTCGTATCCTTCTTCGTGAACAAAGAACAATAAATAAATAAATAAATAAATAAATAAATATATATATATATATATATATATATATATATATAAAGATATATAAAGTACAGTGAAAGCTTGTTAATTACGTAACGACCTTTGGCGCAGCGAAGTAGCAAAATTGCTCGATTCGTAACTAGCCGTTTTAATTTTTAAAGAAGCTAAAATAAAAAAAAAAAAGAAAAAAAAAGAGCTATTTCGTTCAACACGGTAGCTTAACTATACTTTTCTCGACTTTTTCGCTAATATAAGTCATGTGGTGACATAGTAGCTTGACTCGATGTGATCTTAGAGTCTAAGCGAAAAGCCCTCAATTTTAGGATTGTCAATTTTTGATACGATAATACGATTTTATGAAATAATATGATAAGACACGATTGATATAAATTTAATTTTTTTTAATGTTTATGTGTTGTATAATGATTTATAATATATAAATGGCATAAAACGATTACGACACGATAACACGAATTGACATCCCTACTTAATTCTAGGACGCAACAATGAACATCCCACCTAAAACCAAAGAATTTTAGTTCAATTGGTTTAGCTCTTCTAGTAAAATTTGAAGACGATGTTAATAGTCGCTTATAAAAACTTTTTTTTCTTGATGCACTAAAATGCATTTTCAAGAATAAACTTGTGCAGATTTAAAACTCAAAAAGTATAATACTTCAATTGTATATGAGCCTTGCAATCTTCAATAAAGATGATTCACAATAATTATTGCCATTTATAGGAACCATGGAATCCCAAACCTTTTAACTTCAACCTAGAGTTATTGATGAATCTTGGTTCTTAATTATTTAAGAATCAAGACTAATAGTTTTTTTTGGCTGAAAAAGAAGAGGTGAGGTGACAGGTAGGTGACGCATTCTTGTTGGGCGTTACCATGCAGGATTAAACCGGAAGATACCCTCTCCGCTACGGAATGTTTCTGTGAGTCATAGCTGGCACTCGGTAGCGGACTTTGACCCGTGCACTAGTGTGGTCACCGTAACACCTCACCGAGGACAAGCGGACCAGACTTGAACAACCCAACTTTATGCAACACGAGTCTGAATGATAACCAGATAATCTGGACTTATGCCGCTCTCACGTATTGAACCTGCGCTGCCAACTAATGTCAACGTACCCTGTTCTGCTCGACCACCCTCAAAAACAGACTAATAGTTATTTATAAACACATTTTTCTCTTAAATTATCGATGTAATTTTTGAAGGACAAAATAATAGGACTATCGTGGTAGAGTGGGTCTTGTGATCTTTGGGAAAGTTCGAGCGAAAGGCTATACTATTTAGCAAAATCTACCCATCCTACCTCGAACAAACCTACAGAAATAAATAGAAACAGGCATCAGGCGGTTTTGTGTCGACAACGAGCACAATTGGAGCCCCACAATCGGACATGTAATAGAAGGATACAAGTGAATAAAGAGAAGAAAAAGGGCAAACCCGAAACTTGCCACTTTCTAGGAAGCTTCCTTCCTTTGTTTCAGTTGTTAAATTCTCCACTCCGACATTCCAAAACAAAACATGCACCCAAAAACAACCTTAACATCATCATATATTCATGACCTCCCTTCCAAATTCCCTCTCTTTTTAATCACACCAAACACACTCCCTTCAACTCCACTCCATCTTCTCTCCCTCTCACCCTCAAGGTATGTAGTTTCTGTCTTCTCCCAAATTTTGTTCAGTGTTTTCATATAATTTTAAAGTTTGTCTGAAAATGAATAACAAATTTATAGTCTATTGGTACTAAAATCGTTTTTAAAATTAAAAAAATTCGAGAATTCAATACTCTGTAGAAGTTAGTGTAAGTCAATTTTGCAACTAAAAATATAGGATATACGAGAATTAGTAGTTAAAAAAGAGAATCAATAAATGTCTTGTCAAAAAAATGGTTGAACACTATTTCCTTTTTGGGATAGTTTTGAACATCAGTTCTTTATTATTACATTATTTGCGAGTTAAAATTAATTTTTCTTGAATTCTACTCAAACTAGTATACTGAATTATTTTAATGTTTTTTTAAGAGAAATTATTTTAATGTTAAAATACATTCTTATGATGGAAAAATTATGGTTCTTATAAATTTTTAGTAGTAAACTCACTCTTTTCCTTTCCCACGACGTCGTTTTGAGGTGATAAGACCGAACTAGTAGTAATAAAAAACCATGACTGCTCGCTCACCATTCACCTTCCGCCACCTCACCACACCACGAACCTCCGCGGACCGATCCCTACAGACGTTCCCGCCGGGGAGATACTCCGACCTCGTGCGGCGGAGAGGTGGGTTGATATCGGTTCCCGGAAAGCTATCGGTGATGGGGATTTGTGGGTCATCATCAGAAAACAAGAAAATGATGACGAGGTTGTTGTTGAATGTGAATATAGAGAAGAGTTTAGGGCCGGTGCAGGTGATTATGTCGCCGGAGAGTACAGTCATGGATTTGATAAAGGCTGCGGTGGAGATTTATGTGAAGGAGAAGAGACGGCCGCTGTTGAAGGAGATTGGTCCTGATTGTTTTCAACTCCATTACTCTCAGTTTAGCTTGGAAAGTAAGTGTTGGTCACTCACTTGCATGCCTTGTTGTTTATCTCGTTTATTTCGCCTTTCTTTTACAAGCCATTTTTACTTGTCCTAATTCGATTCTTTATTGCTCAGCCGACTTAAGTACTAATAAGTTATAAACCTCGTATTACTTATAAACTATAAGTTCGTTGGCATTTTGACTACAAATTTTATTAAACCACTTATTTTAAAGTATTAATATTTTTTTATTTAAAAAAAATATTAATATTTTTTGATATTTCACTAATTTGGAAAGATGGTAAAGTTTTACTATCGAGTTTTTTTTTTACTAGTTGTTGAACATTTTTTAAGAGGTCATCAATGAGCTTTTTACCTCCGAGTTTGGATTTCACAATAGGGATTAAGTACTAACATGGTTCTGTTTTGCAGTAATTGTTTTATCCATCATAGAATTTTTGGTAATTGACTTGAACTTAAGTTTCAGTTACTAATTTAAATTAGAAGTTGAACTATACTTAGGTTTTACGTTGATTTAATTGGGAAAGAAGTTGATAAGTTTTTGATGAATTTCTTAAGATTGAACTCCTCTGTTTTTATTAAAACAAAAATAGGTGTTGAAACTTATATTGAACGTAGCATGACGGATAATTTTATCATGACTTAGAGTTGGCCATAGATACAGACATAGACTAGATAAGATCAAGTGTTTCGAAGATGGCTATATTAATTGATTTTAATGTTTTGTCCATTATAACTCTGGTTTTGGCTAATAAATTTATAGTTCATTAGTACCGGAGTCAATTTCAGTATTAAAGAATCGTATTTAAATTCAGTCATTAAGATGAAATGCCTTTTACACATAATCTTTACGTACACGAATTGTCTAGTTACCTTAATAGGAATCCATTAAAAAGACATGTCTCTATATCATAAATTACATTTGAAAGCAGCACGGCTAGCCATTCTTGCTGATATACATCAACAAGAATATTTATCATATTTATTTTTAGTAGATTGAATATTATATTGTAGATTGATCATAAATGTAATTGATTAAATACTAAAAAAGTAGTGAGAGAATATCAAATCTTTATAATTTTTAATAATATTAAAGATGTAACAATGTACACAAAAGCAAACATATATTGATATACTATATATAACGTGTGTCCAAAGTTGCTGAAGTTATGCTTTTATTTTCTTCATTTTACAAACAATCATGTTGAGACATATAGTACAATATATAGGTGGTGTTGGCATTTACAAATAATTGCTACAGGTTTGAAGAGAGAGGAGAAATTGAAGAACTTGGGATCTAGGAATTTCTTTTTATGCTCAAAGCCCTCAAAATTGGTCAAATCATCTTGCTCAGAGGAAACAAACATTATGGCAATCAATACCTTATTCCCATTAACACGATTGATGGACTTTTTGCTATAATTAGCGAATTAGTCACAACATGAGGGGAAAAGGTTGTATATTTTTCCTTTTGAAATATTGAAGATAGGATAAGATTTAGAGATTAGTTAGTGACAAAATTGTATTGCTTTTTTGCATATTGTAAAGTTTATATTGTGTACATGTATTGCCAAAAGAAGGATATCGTGTACATGTGAAAGACTTCGACAAGGTTGGGTTGGTGTTGCAGTTGCTAAAAGTTTGTAAACGTTTCTGCTTCTAGTTGTGTTGAAGTGATGTGTTCTTCCTCAAATCTAAGATTGAATTACCGTTACTTTTGTTTTTCTTTCTTTTCTTTTCTTTTTTTAAAATCAAACTACTTCGTACTTATTCATTAAACTAACTCATCAACCCATATGGTTGACAAGATACTTTATGTCGTGTCCGATTTATAAGCAGAAAACATTCACATTAGCACACTACATCAGCATTTAACGAAGATCACAAGCAAAAAATTGGCTTGTGCTAAAAGTGATAACGAAACCTAAGTTTGTGTTAGATTAGGTGTCCAAGATTTGAAAGTTGTGCTAAATTTGATAAAAAGTGCAAAACATTGTATTAAAAACGTTAATAACCCTAAATTTGGGTAAATAACATGTTCTTTTGTCATAACAGAAGAAAACAATAACCCATTTCACAATCCAAGAAAGCGAAATTGCCAAGAGCTCGGTGATATGTGTGATTTTAATGTGATTTTAGTGAGATTTCAGTGTATTTTATGTGTTCTTTTAAGTGTGTTTACTGATCGTAATTATCTTAGGAGTTACTTTTATGTTTAATGATTATTAGGGTGATTAATGTTAGTTTTTAAGTGTTTAAGAAGTGGTTTGGTCAATTATTTTTGTGTTTTTGGTGGTTAATGCAAGTGGGAGACCTTTGGAGTGCATGGATATTAGAGAAGCAGAGAATTAGATGAGGACTGTGTTGGTCTCCACATTTGCACGGCCAACGCAGTAGTGTTGGAGTAGATGGACTGTCACGACCAACACACATGCACGACCGTGACAAGGGGAGACACTGCAAATTTTTGTGTTTTTATTTTGCGACTCTTGGAAGGATGATTTAGGTAACTCGTGCAAGAGCCACTTATTGGGTAACTAAAAGAAGATTGAAAGGCAACAAAAAGAGGCTAAAAAGACAGCTCTTGAGGAGGATTAACAAGATCCACAACAAGAATCAGCAAGAGGAAGAAGAGAGCATCCAAGAATCAAGGGAATCAACTAAGAATTCAAGCAACGACAGAGAGTTCTTTTCTTTTCTATCTTTTGCTCTTGTTCATGACTTTGGTGAATTCTATTATGTTATTTTCAATCATGATGATGAATTGCTAGATTTTCATTGGGAATTAACTCTTAAAACATCTCTATGGAGTTAATCTTTTGGGTTTAGTATTAATTTTGTGATGTTTATTGTTTTTCATACTCTAATTGCAATTGAGAGATTGAATTAGATGATCTATGAGAATTGTTGCATAATAGATTTGTAAATATCAGGTTAGTTGATAATGATAGAGAAATCTTGATTGTTGATTAATTGTTTAGAATTAAATGAAGTGATTTGGATTGGGGTTAGCAGTTGAGAGACTATAATTTCTCCATTGTTTCTTAAATTTGATAGTTTAGCTATTATTTGAGAAAGAATAACTGACACCATTGAATATCTAGAACCTTAGTTGTACTAAACCCATTAGAGAGACAAGAGAGAGAATGTAGATAGTGTTAATTTGGGTTAATTTTATCCACGTCACCCTAAATTGAAGAAGATTTCACCATGGTCACTAAACTCACATTTGTTGCGAGGAGGTCATCAAAAATTGAGTTTCAGGTCACAATGGCTGATTTTTGGAAATTGCCGAGCGTGAAAGATGATTGGGTATGCCACGTTATTTTAATATCACTACGTGGATGCTAACGTAAAAACCCAACAAAAAACAAACCGAAAACCGACCCAAACTGAGTGTGGTTTCTCAATCCCCTTTTTCTTCACTTTGCTCTTTTGTTAGCCCTAACCATTCTTAGCTTCATTCAATACTAAGCTGGTTTAAATCGCCAAAACAAGAAATGTTTTTTCTTAAGCATCAAATATTTAACATTACATGCATGAATGCCATCCAAAACAATTGCAGGCTATACACGAGTTAGTAAGAACAAAGAACAAGAATTGCGTCTATTGTACACTTGATAGAATGTTGTCAAGAATTAGAAAAATTACAGATAAAGTACAGCTCACTGAAGGATTTGAAACATCTGAATAGTGAAATTATTTCAACACCACAAATTAATGCCCATAGCGAACCGAAATAAAACTCATCATTTCAAGAAATCAATCAAAGAAAACAAATCAAATGAAACCTTGAAATTAACCTAGTAACCTTTCTTGTCTCTAACCCATTTGATGGAAAATCAGAAATTCATCCTATCTCTTGTCCAGAACCCACTAGATCGAAATTCAGATACCTAACCTCAATTTTCAAACAAGAAATTGAACCCAATACTTGTCTTTGTCAGTTGGAATCAAACTCTTAAATCAAAAACCCAGGTAAAGAACTTTTGTTCTTCTGATCGATCTCGTCTGTTCGAAATCATTCTTCTCTCTCATGTTTTTGAACCCACACAACTAGATCCGACCCAAAAATTGGAAAAATTCTTAATCCATAGCAGCAGTCACATTTTCGACTTGTCTTTGTCGTTTGTCCCAATTCGAATCGTTTGTGTTGATCTCTCACTTGCCTTGTCACAATTTCATTCTCACTCAAATACTTTGTCTCTGCTTTTCTCTCTAAAATGCACATTCTTTCTCTCTCTCTCTCTCTCTCCCCCAATGGGTTTGTTGCTTTGAGTTAGGGGTTTTCAAAAATTTGGGTTGGTTCGGGTTTCCGTTTGTTTTTGGTTGGATTTCCACGTTTGCATCCACATGGTGATATTAAAATGACGTGGGTTTTCAAAAATTTGGTTTGTTTCGGTTCGGTGATTTCCAAAAACCTATCATAGTGACCTTCCTGAAATGAAACTCATTTTTTGGTGACCTTCCTACAACAAATGTGAGTTTAGTGACCATGGTGAAATCTTCTTTAATTTAGGGTGACCGTCTGTAAAATTAACACGTTTTAATTCCTAGCTTATTAAACCATGAGTAGTTTCTTCAATTTTCTAGAAATTTCAATTCTTATTCTTACTATCAATTTCTTGTTTAATTTACATAAATTTTTTTACTTTGTTCGAAACTAAGTCAATTAGTGGATAAAACATAGTCCTAATGAGAACAATATTTTATATACTACCTGTGCGACCCATGCTCTTGCAGAACCAACACTAGGGAGCAGGAGAGGAGTATTATTTTATGTTTCCTTTTTTCAATAAATGTAGAAGATGGAAAGAGGAAGAACCACTGGTAGATCCCCTCTCCATTCATATATTTCAAAACAAATGCAAAAAAAAAAAGCAAAAAGTGATAGATAGTCTTGAAGAGAGGAGAAAGGAAGAAGATGGTTTTAGAGTTATGGGTTTGTGGTTTTCAAAATTTTGGTTGTTAGAAAAACGAGTTTGTCCATGGAGTAGAATTCGAACCCAATTAAAATTTGGTATCTAGTTGGATCTTACCTAATTAGGATTTGTAATATTAATTCTAAAGGGTTTATGTATGTATTTCTTATTAGAACAGAAAATCACATACCAGTCACACATATAATATATATAAGTGTGACACAAAATCTTAGAATATGTAGTAGAAGAGCTTCATAAATAAGTAGAGCAGACAAGAAACACTCTCCCCTCACCCTTGTGTGTTGTCGACCTTCAACCCTAGAGAAGGAGATAATTCCTCTTCTCATTTGCACACAATACCTACTTCTGCATTATCTCTTGGAGGCATATAGGTTGCGAAAGAGGGTTTTTGCATTCCCATCTTATCTCGAACTATTAAATTGAATTTGAATCACATTAAAAGTTCTGTCATGGAAAGAAGAAGCTCAATAATACATTAAAATTGAATTCGAATCACACATTCTACTTCCTCAATTTATCAATCTTGTAGTCGTATAAACTCACAAACATTTTTTACTTCATATTTCTGAAATGAATTTGTTTTAAGCCAATATTGATTTGCTTATAGTCACTCGAGTATGATTATTTTAATTCTCATTCCAAAAGAAAATTATTTATTAAATTCTTTTGGAATGAAATTATTTAACTCGTACTTTTTTTAAAAATGAATTAATACAATTAAAAAAAAATTCTCAATCTTTTCTTATTTATTATATGGCGGAAGAAAAGGAAGTCAAGTAGCGGAGTACGCACCGGGCCTTTGTGAGCTGCTATCGTGCGCAGTTCCTCTGAAACCCCAAAGCTCACAACAGAAAACACAACAGAGAGAAGCGGAAAGAAGAAGAAGAAGAAGGAGGAGGAGGACATATAAGAAGGGAGAGAGTATGGGAGATCTCTATGTGTGGCTTATCTCCTTCTTCTTCCTCATAGCCCTTCTTGTCATCATCGTCTTCCAGGTCTCTCTCAAATTTTCTCTCTTTTTTTTCATTTTCTCTTTTTTCGGTAAAAATTTGATCTTTCTGTGTGGTAAGAAACTAGGAATGTCGATACCTGCATCAGGGCATGTTTAAAGTTGGGGCTTTTTGTGCTAATGAGTCTTTCTTTGAATTTGGGTTGCAATGACATTACTATTTGTAGATCTAATTGTACTTTATATGGTAGTTGGTCACATCAAGAATGGAACTGTATTGGATTTTAAAAGTTGGGTTCTTTGTGTTTCAGGTTATTGTTTGCTTTCTAGACACAGTTAGCCAATTTATGGTTTCTAGATGCTAATGTTTAGGATAATAACGCATAATACTTTATTGTCGTATGTGGATGAGACTGCGAAGATTGATTATTACAACACCTCTGCTTCAAAGAGTAATTGCAGGAATTTAGTTGTCTTTTGGTTTTTAGTGGATATGATGAGGAAAATGTTTTGCTTGAGGCTTAGTTTGGCATTTGTACATAGGTTGTTATTGTAGTTTGAGGTACATTACGATGGACCTGTGTGATTTAATGTTTCATATGCTTTGTTTTCAGCTTATGTGCTTGGCGGATCTGGAGTTTGATTATATCAATCCTTATGACTCCTCATCCCGGATTAACAAAGTGATTTTGCCAGAGTATATAACAGAAGGAGCTTTATGCCTGTTTTATCTCCTAACTGGGCACTGGTGTATGTCCCTGTTGTGTGCTCCATACCTATACTACAATGTGAGGCTGTAAGTTTTCATTTCTGCATTGTTTTACTGAATTATAGTGGTGGCATATTTGTTTTGAAATATTATTTCATCTATTATGTATATCTAAATAATCATACCACTATGAGTAAAATAATAATTATAAAAACAATAAGAGCACTCAATCTGCATTTTTATATTGTAAGCAATTTTGTTGAATTGTTGGACAAATGTGCAACTGATGTTCTGGGATGTAACAAAACAGAGCAATCTGCTAATCATACTTTTAGAAGTCATTTAATAGTTTTCATCCTCACCAATTCATTGGTCTATAGCTAAAAGTTGTGTAATCTAAGTATTAAGCGCGTGTATTTCACTGAAAAGTTTTAAGAGTATGGATGTTATTTTTGTTGT
>CAODLS011723592.1:0-13383 GCA_948243855.1 Flueggea neowawraea | reverse complement strand
CACCCCATAGCGAAGGTGTCCCATAAACAAAAACCAGTTATCCAAAACCATACATATCTCCAAGTCAAAACAGATGGAAGACATATATATATACATATATATATAATTTCTCAAAACAAAACTGTGAATATTTATTCACATAATCTAGGTTATATGATTAACCAACTTCTCAAATTATTCAAGTTTACATATATGTGTGAAAACACATCAAAACAAAATATATAGTTTCAAGACACACCCTATGTGTCTGAAGTTGTCATCCACTCACCTGAATGTCCAAAACTCTAAAACTCCAATCAAGCATCTCCGGTGGATGGCTGCTAGTAAGCACTGGATACTATAACAAATACGACATCACAACATCAATATATATACATATAGTACTGTGGCATGTACTGAATGTATGAGTCAAAAGCAATGCATATACCAAACTCTCAAACAAGCTATTCCCAACTAACTGAACACTCTAAAGTACTCTAACCATCCTCAAAAATATGAATCTAACATCCTCAGCCTCAAAACAGATCATAATCATTAAGAATCAACATTGTCAATCCCGAACCAATTGTACCTCAAGGTACAAATCATCAAATCCATCCAACCCAACCATGAGTCTAGTATCTTTAACTCATATTCATCAATATATAACAGAAACCAACTCCATATAATTCAGAAATCGATAAGAATCCAAACCCTAGCTCGGATTTCACCCATATCACACAAACACCAAAACTCCCAAAACCAAAGCTAAAATCTATTGATCTCAACCTCAATCAATCGTAACTTAACATCAGACAAACTCCAATCCATCAGAAACACAGACGTCAGAAAAATCCAAAAATCTTAGCTAAATCCCTAGACAAATGATTCATAATCAAAATCAAGTGAAAGGAAGGATCAAAGAGAATTTCTTACCTTAAATATCCAAGAGGAATCGAAGAAAAGCAAAAGAAGTGAAGGAAATGAAAGAGATAATTCAGAGAGTGATTTCAGTGGTGAAGAGCGAGTTCTGATAGAAAAGAACAGCTATATGTCACGTTGCACTCACAACCTTCCAGAAGGCACGCATCTACGTGTACAATACCCATTCTACGTGTGTAGTTTCGTCCTCTACGTGGGTTGAAATTTTCCAACGCACGCAGACATGTTGAGCTGATAATTTCTCATTCTCAGAACCAAGATCTACGCACGATTTACCATATACAGCGCACGCAGTTATTTCCTCACCCTCTCGGTGCACATTCCAGGAACGTTCAACGCACACTGAACCTCTCCAACACACATAGACGTGTTGAGGCACATCCATGGCCAATCCCAAACGTCGATCTACGTATGTAGAACTCCTCATCTACGCACGCAGACGACCTTCAAAATTTCCAACTCCCGCGGAACGCACATTGGACACTCCCAACCGAGATCAAACCTTAAAAATCAAGATTCCTCTCATTCTTAACACCCCAAAACTAAACGAAATGCTACAGTACTCCAACTATAACAATATGGGATATTACATACTTCCCCCCTCAAAAGAAATTCGTTCTCGAATTTTGAAACAAATAAAATCATACTAAGATCAATACTAACCTCCCGAATCAGAATTGCCCAGGTAACTCTTAACTAGCTAGCCACCATGCAATTATGCAAAAACAAATATGCAAAAACAGAAATGCAGGCACTAACCTAGGAATCAGTAGAGACAAACAAATGTGGATATATGCACCGTATCTCATTCTCAGACTCCCAGGTAGCCTCATCAACAGAATGATGTCTCCATATCATTTTTACTGATGCTATCTCCTTATTCCTCAACCTTTTAACTTGTCAATCAACAATCCTTATGTGATCCTCCTCGTAAGACAAGTCAGATCGGATCTCAACATACTGAGGTGCTGGAACGTGAGATGGATTAGGAACGTATTTCTTCAAAAGTGATATTTGGAACACAGGATGAACAGAAGCAAACTGATGCGTCAATGCCAAGTCATACGCAACAGACCCTACACGGCCAATGATCTCAAATGGACCAATGTATCTCGGGCTCAACTTACCCTTCTTCCCAAATTTCATCACACCCTTCATTGGTGATATCTTGAGAAATATATGGTCTCCTATCTCACACTCCAAATGTTTACGCTTCCGGTCAGCGTAACTCGTTTGGCGACTATGAGCAGTCTGGATCCTCTGCTGGATCATCCTGACTTTCTTAGTACTCTCTAAAATAATATCTGGTCCTAGTAGCTCTCTTTCTCTGGCTTATGCCCAACATAAGGGAGATCTACATTTCCTACCATATAATGCCTCATAAGGTGTCACTCCGATACTCGAATGGTACAAGTTTTACGCTAATTCAACCAATGGCAAGTGAGAATCCCAAATCCCACAAAAATCCATAGCGCACACTCATAACATATCTTTCAACGTCTAAATAGTATGCTCAGACTGACCATCGGTCTACGGATGAAATATCGTACTGAAATCCAATCGAGTACCTAGTTCCTCCTACAGTTTATGCCAAAACTGCGGAGTAAATTGTGGTCCTGTCAGACACTATAGAGACTGGCACACCATGTAAACATAAAATTCGGTCGACATACAACTTAGCCAACTGTGCCGCTCCATATGTTGTCTTGACAAGCAGAAAATGTGTTGATTTCGTCAATCGATCCACGATCATCAAAATGGAATCGTACCCCGAGGATGTTTTCGGTAACCCCACTACAAAGTCCATCGTAATACGATCCCACTTCTATTCCAAAAGAGGCAATTATTGTAACAATCTAGAAGGACGCTGGTGCTCAAACTTAACCTGCTAATAGGTCAAACACTGGCTCACAAACTCAGCTATGTCCTTCTTCATTCCTGGTTACCAATAGGACCCTCGAAGATCTTTATACATCTTAATGTACTCTGGATGTACAATATGTGGAGTTGTGGCGCTCGGTCATAATCTCCTTGCGTAATCCACCAGTAGATGGTACGCACAACCTCAACCAAACAACAACACTCCCGAATCATCAATGCTAAACCCAGGTACACTAGATGATCTAACTTTTTTGATAAAACTCTGTATTTCAGAATCCTCCTTTTGAGACTCTCGAATCTGATCCCACAAAATAGGTATGGGCTCAATGTGACCATATGGAACCTCGGAATCATCAATCTGTAACTCCACTCGATCTTCCATCAATTTCTGCAACTCAGACACCGTTGGTCGCCTTTCCACTACAATGTGAGCTAAACTCCCCATCGACTTTCTACTTAAGGCATCAGCCACGACGTTCACTTTTCCAGGATGATATGATATCGTACAATTATAATCCTTTAACAACTATAGCCAACATCTCTGCCTCAAGTTCAGGTCCCGTTGCCCAAAAGTATATTTTAGACTCTTATGATCCGTGAAGATCTCAAAAGTCTCACCATATAAGTAATGCCTTCAGATCTTGAGTGCAAACACAACTGCTACTAACTCTAATTCATGTGTTAGGTAATTTTGCTCATGCCTTTTTAGCTGTCTCGAGGCGTAGGCAATCACCTTATCATGCTGCATGAACACATAAACCAATTCCACTATTGAGGCATCACAGTATATTGTAAACCCTCCGAAACCTGATGGAAAAACCAATACTCGTGCGCTCGTCAAACATTTCTTCAGCTTTAGAAAGATGTCCTCACATCTATCAGACCAAATGAATGGAACTCCCTTTTGTGTTAGCCGAGTCATAGGAGCTGCTATCTTGAAAAAATCCTGGATAAACCTCCTATAGTACCCAGCCATACCAAGGAAATTTTGTATCTCTGTAACGGTCTTAGGCCTCTCCCAATGGACTACTCCCTCTACTTTCTTCGGATCTACCATTATCTCATCCTTAGACACCACGTGTCCCAAAAATATCACTTGATCAAACCAGAACTTCCATTTCGAGAACTTCGCATATAGCTTATGCTCTCGTAAAGTTTACAAAACTGACATCAAGTGGTTCTCGTGTTCTTCTTTACTTCTCGAGCACACCATAATATCATCGATGAACACAATAACAAATCAATCTAGATATGGTCTGAACACCCTGTTCATCATATCCATGAATGCCGCTGGTGCATTAGTCAAACCAAACGACATCACCAGGAATTCATAATGACCATACCTTGTTCGAAACGTTGTCTTTAGAATATCTTCACTCCTAATCCTTAGCTGGTGATATCCCGACCTCAATTCAATCTTAGAAAACTATTGTGCACCCTGCAGTTTGTCAAATAGATCATCTATCGTTGGAAGCGGATATCGGTTCTTAATTGTCACCTTATTCAGCTATCGGTAGTCAATACACATACGAAGGCTATCGTCCTTCTTCTTAACAAATAGCACCGGAGCAACATAAGGTGAGATGCTCGGTCTAACAAATCCCTTATCCAACAAATCTCTCAACTGAGCCTCTAGCTCCTTCAGCTCGGCTGGTGCCATCTGATATGGTGGAATCGATATCAGATCGGTATCAGGCTGTACCTCTATGGCAAACTCAACCTCTTGCTCAGAAGGAAGTCTAGGAAATTCCTCGGGAAATATATCAGAGAACTCTCGTACCATTGGTACGTCCTCCAAGTTCAATCCCTAACTAACCGGTTCGGTAAGTACAAAACTTGGTACGCCTTACAACCACGACGGATCATCTTTTCAGCATGAGCAGCTGACACGTACCCTCGCACCATGCTGTCACACTCACCTTGGTAACAAAATTCGCCTTGTCCTGGAGGTCGAAAGCATACTCTCTTCGCAAAACAGTCTAAAATAGCGTGTCAAGTTGAAAGTCAATCCATACCTAGTATAACGTCGAACTCCCCGACATCCAACAAAATTAGATCAGCTACCAACTCATGCTCGTCAAAAGCAATCACGCAACATCGGACTCCAAATTCAGTTAGCATCCTACTACCCAAAGGCGAAGATACTTCCAACAAAGAATCTAACTGACTCAAAACCAATCCCGCTCATTCTACAAAATATGGCGTGACAAACGAATGCGATGCACCGAATCAAATAATACAAAAGCAGAAGTACCAGACACAAGTAACGTACCAGTCACTGTAGCATTAGAGATCTAACCCTCATGACGTGTCAAATAATAAACACGGTCCTATACACCAGTACCAGAGCTGCTTGGTCTGGCCTGTCCATGACCACTGCTCGACCCACCCTGGCTACGAGCTCCAGAATCTGTGGTACCTCAACCTGCTCCTTTGCCAGCTCATGTGCTAGCCGTGTCGGAACCTTATGCTACTGTATGAACCGACTGTGACGCTGAACCACGTCTCAAAGGACAGTTAGCAATCTTATGCCCAGGCTACCTATAGTGAAAACAAAGACCTGCAGTCCTGACACAAATACCAGAGTGTCTCTTCCCATAAGTCTCGCAAACTGCCGGTGAGCCTCCAGCACTCTGACCCCCAGTACGCACAGCTGGTTGTACCACGCTACTACTATGAGACTCCTGACTTTACCTCTGGCCTCCAAAAGAATATCTGCGTCTCTGGTCAGACTGACTGTTCTAACTATGAACCTATTGACTTCCTGACACACTTTTCGTCTTTACCCTTTTAGGTTCCTTAGGCTGCCTCTCATCTTGATACTCCATACCTCTTGCAGCCTAAAAAATCTGTGTAACCGTGGTCAATCTCTGAGTTGCTACTACTCTCCTAATCTTGAGTAGCAACCCGTTTAAAAATTTCCTTGGTAAGGCCTCCTCACTGAGGGCCTTTGTAGGTGCATATCTGCTCAACTCTCGGAACCTATCCTCATACTCAATGACAGACATCTCAGGCTCCTGAAGAAACTCATTAAACTGGTCTGCCTTCCTATCCCTCTCACTCGAAGGAAAAACAGATAGTGTGAGCTCGAGCTTAAATTTCTCCCAAGAAGATATCCTCCTAAGTCTTCGATCTTGCCGCCATCTAGCGGCTCGACCATCCAACAAGAATGAGGCCAATTTAACTCTCGTCATATCATCGATGAGCTCTATAGCCTCAAAACACTACTCATCTGTAAAGGTAAAATCCTGGGATCCTCTCCCATCTTCCCTGCAAATCTCGGCGGAGTAAGCTTTATAAACCTGGCGAGGCGAGCCTTAGCATCAGGCTGTGATGCAAATGGAGCTACAGCCTGTGTAGGTGTAACTGTCTCCGATGGTGATGGAGGAACAGGTGGTGCTGCCGCTGGCGGAACTGGCTGACCACTAGCTGCTTGACCAGCTAACATAGCCTCCACTTGAACCAAAACCTGAGTAAATCTCTCAAAAGCATCCATCTGCCCCACATGTGGTGGATGAGGTGTTGGTACAACAACCTCATGCGCATTAGTCGCGTCATGATGGCCTGCAACAGATTGATCGGCTACCTCAACTAGCACACGCCTAGGCCTCCCAAGACCTCTACCGCGACCTCTGCCACAGACCCTACCACGTCCTCTACCACGTGGAGTATCCATCTCAAAAATTTCTACAAAAAGGAACAAAATCATATGCAAATATCAATATGTATACAACTGCCACAGTACTCGAACAAATGTCAAAGGATATATAGAGGCAAAGCAGAGAGACTCAATAAAAAATATCTATGCTCCATACCAACCCCAGACTTACGAAAACCTAGGTTCTGATACCACCTTTGTCACGACCCATTCTAGAGACCATGACCATTGTACGAGGTTAACCGTCTATAGAAGCCTGACCCATCCCGCACAAGCCTCAGAGATGTAGAAACTTTACCCATTCTTTTATTCAAAACACTTGTGAGAAATCATATATAAATATATGATAATAATATTTATCATATATATATCTCAAAACATAATATATGTAATATATGTAAATATATACAAAGCGATCTAATCACAAAATAATACACAACAGTCAAATACACAAACCCCATAACCCTACAGTATCTCGGAATGGAGCATCTAATCCAAATGAAGTAGCCCAGCAAAAAGGCACTACTAACCAAAAATATATGTGTCCCACTGGGCGGAGATGTCCAAATGTTGCTGAATCGAAGTCAACCTGTAATCATAGACACAAGACAACACAGAGAGACAAATGGGTCAAACCCAGTGAGTGAGGGACAACACTCCAGATCGTCTCATTTGTGCCTTACAAGACTGGTTTGAAAATCATTTAAAAACTAGCACATACAGTATACGAAAGGTATACATATATACATACTATATAAATAATATAGTTTCAAAGAAAACGTTTCGAAAACGTTACACTCAAAGCAATCACATGCACTTTGGCAAAATACTACTCATAGTATCAGAGTCGAAAACAAAGTATATTGATTATGGGACTGAAGTAATCGTGGTGTGGTCTGTGCCACTCTACCACTGTATAATGATTGGGGTTTGTGCCAACAATCTACATAATCCAATCATGTGCCGGGCCAGAGCAACATGGCTATCGTCAACCCCGACAGCTAGGTATATCACACATTGTTATACCAAAGGTTACGAACCTCGTAGCGAAGGTGTCTCATAAACAAAAACCAGTTATCGAAAACCACACATATCTCCAAGTCAAAACAGATGGAAGACATATATATATATATATATATATATGTGTGTGTGTGTGTGTGTGTGTGTGATTTCTCAAGACAAAACCGTGAATATTTATTCACATAATCCAGGTTATAAGATTAACCAACTTCTCAAATTATTCAAGTTTACATATATGTGTGAAAACACATCAAAAATAAAATATACAGTTTCAAGACACCCTATGTGTCTGAAGTTGTCATCCACTCACCTGAATGTCCAAAGCTCTAAAACTCCAATCAAGCACCGCTAGTGTGTGGCTGCTGGTAAGCACTGGATGTTGTAGCAAATACAACATCACAACATCAATATATATACATATAGTACTGTGGCATGTACTGAATGTATGAGTGAAATGCAATACATGTGCCAAACTCTCAAACAAGCTATTCCCAACTGACTGAACACTCTCAAGTACTCTAACCATCATCAAAAACATGAATCTAACATCCTTAGCCTCAAAACATATCATAACCATTGAGAATCAACATTCTCAATCCTGAATCAATTGTACCTCAAGGTACAAATCATCAAATCCATCCAACCCAACCATGATTCTAATATCTTTAACTCATATTCATCAATATATAACAGAAACCAACTCCATATAATTTAGAAATTCATAAGAATCCCTAGCTCAGATTTCACCCATATCACACAAATACCAAAACTCCAAAAAACCAAAGCTAAAATCTATTGATCCCAACCTCAATCAATCATAACTTAACATCAGACAAACTCCAATCCATCAAAAATGAAAATTTCAAAAAAATATGAAAATCTTAGCTATATCCCTAGACAAATGATTAATAATCAAAATCAAGTAAAAGGAAGGATCAAAGAGTAATTCTTACCTTAAAGATCCAAAAGAAATCGGAGAAAAGCAAAAGAAGTGAAGGAAATCGAAAGAGATAATTCAGAGAGTGATTTCAGTGGTGAAGAGTGAGTTCTGACTGAAAAGAACAGCTGGAGGTATTTATAGCCTCATAGAACCGACATGCCACGTTACATTCACAACCTTCTAGAAGGCACGCATCTACGTGCGCAGTGCCCATTCTACACTCGTAGTTTCATCCTCTACGTGGGTTGAGCTTTTCCAACACACGCATATGTGCTGAGCTAATGATTTCTCATCCTCAGAACCAAGATCTATGTACGCTCTACTATATACACACACACAGTTATTTCCTTATCCTCTCGGTGCACGTTTCATGAACTTTCAACGCACACTGAACCTCTCCAACGCATGCAGACGTGATGAGGTACATCCAAGGCCAATCCCAAACGTTGATCTACGTACGTATAACTCCTCATCTACACACGTAGACGACCCCCATAATTTCCAACGACCACAGAACGCACGTTGAACGCTTCCAACCGAGATCAAACCTCAAAAATCAAGATTCCTTTCATCCTTAACACCCTAAAACTAAACGAAATGCTACAGTACTCCGACTATAACAATATGGGATATTACAACAACTTATAGCATATGACACATATAAGCAAGTAATCATACATTTATCCATGTATTCACATCTGGAGAATCATTTTAGCAAGCACATACATTTATACAAATCATATAACACACATTTGAATTTAGTCTCAAGTTTATACTCACCTTTTCAAGACAGATAAAATGTCTCGTTATCTTGTCCAGACTCCCTCTCAATGTTTCCCGAACTTATAGCATATACTCAAGGTATTTCTGCTCTAACTTATAAATATATGCAATGCACATGTATGAGATGTTTTGAATACATGAAATCCTATTAACTCTCTATTGTGGATGCATTTAATTATTTGGATTGAAAGAAAAATGATCCAACTATATCTAAAGATATTTTAAGCTTAATGTAACAAAATTCTATATTACACCATATTGTACATCCTGTTTGTTCTCTAGTTTTCAATGTCCAAATAAAATTATTTTTCTGTAAAATTTAACCCTCATTTATGGAACATATAAGAGTGTATTTATACCAAATTTCAGTCCTTAAATCATCATAAAACAATCTAGGCAAATTTTCAAACTTACAGCATCTTAACAGAGTAATTTCAGATGGGCAGCTTAAAGTTATTGCACTGAAATGACGTTATGTAGATCCAAATACAACCGAACTTTGATGAAATATTCTAGACACATATACAAACAACTTTTATGTTTTAAGGCTCATCTAAATCGGTCTCTAAGATTTTCAAAATCATCATGCAATCAGACTGTTCCTACTAAATCCTAAATCAGAGCAGTTCATACTATTTTGACCATAATTATCAAAAGACTCAAAATTGTCCCAAACTGTTTTACAGGAATATATAAGACATATAAATATACAAGTTTTCTTCTTTTAGTTCTCCAAAAATTCATCTCTAACAATTTCAAAAATATTAAGCAAACAGACTCTTATAAGGAGTTCTTAAGACTGCAGAATTACGTTAAGCTTGTTCTTGCTTGGATGCTATGATGAAGAAAGCTTTTTGTGTGTGAAGATTTTGTACAGAAATGAGATTATTCAGGGCTGGTGTGCGTTCAAACAAAAGATTTTACAAGACTCTGTGTGTGTGAAACAAAGTACGAGAATTGTGTAATTGGTATGGCTGCCGATTAAACTTCCACTTGTCTTCATTTCTTTCCTTTTTTTTTCCATGCACTCTTACAAGTGTGGAATTGCTTCTTAAGTGTTGGCAGCACACTAGTGTGATTCACGGTAAAATTCAAATTGAAAAAGTGTGTTAGTAGTTTTTGACACATATATATACCAATTATCTCTTTAAGTCCTATTTTCTCATTTGTTCTCATTTTAGTCCTTAGCTTACTTTGATTTATTATCGCTAAACCTATTTGACACAAAAATAATATTTCAACTCTATATCTTGAAAATGCATATGCAATGCATGCACCAATATATGTATGTCATGTAAGATTATTTAGGGTTGAGGTGTTGCAAGACATCTACTAGTTTGAAGGCCACTTGATACTACGCACGCTGAACATTAGTCTATGCACATAGACGGGTTCATAAGGCTAACTAAAAGGAATTCTCAAGACAAGCCTAGTCACATTCTACATCAGTAATGTGCACATAGAAGAGCAAAAGAGACATCTTTGAGGAGATTATGCTATGCACGCAGAACAGTTCTCAACGCACGTAGACGAAGATGACAACTGTTTGAGATAAAGCCAAATTCTGTTGCAGTGTGTCAGATTTTCAAACGAGAATATTTCCTGACAATGATTCAGATGATGTCAAGAGAGCATAGAGATCCATGCACATAGCAAGGCATGCTAAGCGCGTAGACGAGGATTAGTTGTACTACCTGACAAAATCAAGACACTCCTCGAAATTTAAAATCTGAATATTCTCTAACACCATCACGTGAAGGATCAAATATGTGATCTTTGGAGACACGTCAATGCACGTAGAACTCGGTGCAACGCACACAGAACTAAAGATTTGCGCACACAAAAGAAGGGTCTATGCATATAAATGCTACCTGATGTCAAGCAGTGGCTATTGGAATATATCCAATGCACGCAGAACGAAGAACATTGCACATAGAACTCTGATGAACTCATGAACTACGCACGCAGTACCGATAGTATGCACATAGTACGGGACGTCAACAATTTCAGTATTTTGCAACTCCCTCACAACAACTTCTTTGGAATTTACAATGGCTAGCTTTGGGAGAGCACCTATAAATAGACGTCTCACTCATGAGATAAAAGAAGAATAACATTTTTTTAGAGTGCCCAAACTTTGTTACTTTGATTCATGACTATCTCTCTCATTGTGTTCTTGAGTTCTTACTTGTCAACTGAGCTGTTGATTTGCTATTTGTTTACTGAGTTGGTATAGGAACATTATTTTCCATCTAAGAATAATTTTGTAATAAAGCTTTGGTTGTAAAGTTTGAAGATAGTATAGGTTTGCTTTGTTTGGTTCCTTGAAAAACAAAGAGTGTTGATTTTATTGTTTTGACTAGTAAAAATAAGGTGTAAAAGATTTTCTTGTGAGCCTATAAAACAAGAGATTGTAAACGGTTTGCCTCCACCCGAAAGCGAGGAAGTTTAGTGGATTCAAATTCTCTAGTGAGCTAAAGGAATAGACGTAAGTCATGGAGGACCGAACCACTATAAATATTTGGTTTTGATTTTCTATCTCTCACTCTCATTTATTTCAATTCTATGTATTTGTGTTTTGGATTTATATACTTTTTTTATTTACAAGACCTTCAAAAATTTTTAACTTTAGCAAGAAATCCAGCTCACCCCCTCTTGGATTTTCATATTGGGATTACAATTGGTATCAAAGCTAAGTGCTCAATATTTAAGGCTTAACCACCTTTTAAGTATAAGATCCAAAATGACACCTTTGGGAGATATGTCTAAATATGAAGGTTTGTCCATTAATATAACCCTATTCTTTGGTGGTAGTGAATACATTTACTGGAAGACAAGAATGATGGTATTCTTGAAATGCGAAACTGAAGAAGTATGTGATACAATAGAGACAGTCCATACATTCCGAAGAAAACTGTAGAAGGATTAGAAACACTCAAACCTAAAGCTGAATGGACAAACTATGGCAAGAAAATGGTTTGCTACAACAACAAAGATATGCACATTATGTTTTGTTCACTTAGCAAGACTCATATTAACAAAATTCAGCAGTGCTCCACCGCATATAAGATCTAGAGGACTTTAGATATAACTTATGAAGGTACTTCACAAGTAAAAGAGAATAAAGTCTCACTACTTGTCCACGAGTATGAACTTTTCAAAATGAAGGAAGGTGAAGACATTCAAGAAATGTTCGACATATTCAATGATATCTTGAATGGGTTAAAGGTGCTTGGAAAGACATACTCAAACTCAGAACTTGTGAGGAAGATCTTAAGAGCTTTGCCAAAATTATGGACATCAAAGAAAGATGCAATTTTGGAGGCAAAGGACCTCAATACACTACCATTGGAAGAAATTTTTGGTTCACTTCTTACCCACGAGATGGGATTGCAAGAAGATGAAGAACAAGCAACAAAAAGCGACAAAAGAAGAGGAATGGCTCTAAATCCAAGGTAGAAGAATCTGTGGACGACGAAGAAGAAGATAGCGATGATGAGGAAATGGCTATGTACGGCAGTAGATTCAGAAGATTTATGGGGAAGAACAAGCCCTGGAAAAGAGCAAAGAACAAAACTGGAAGGAATAGTCTAAAAAGGAATTTAGAAAGGATCACAAGAAAGACCTCAATAAGGAAGGCTCAATCATTTGTTACAAGTGTAACAAGCCTAGGCATGTAAAACAAGAATGTCCTCTTGTCAAAAAGTACTCCAAGTTTTCCAAAAAGAAGAAAGGAAAGGCAATGAAGGGCACTTAGAGTGACAATGATGACAATAGCTCAGAAGAAGATGAAGAGACAAAAGAAATGACCAATCTGTGCTTGATGACAAAAGAAGACGAATCCTCAAGTGGTGAGGAAGATGAGGTAAATGAAAAATACACTTTTGATGAATTACATGATGCTTTTGATAAATTGCATGATGAGTTTCAAAAGCTTGGTGCAAAAAATGTTGCTTTAAAGAAAAGTTCAAATGATCTTGGTGTGAAATTGAATGCTTTGAGTAAAGAGAAAATGATTTTGTTTAAGGAAAACTCAATTTTAAAGAAAGAATTTGAAAAATTTTCTTCTACTGCCTTAAGCTTACAAAAGGAAAAGAGAACCTTGAGAAATTACTTGGATCTCAAAGACAATCTCTATCCAAACATGGCTTGGGCTACAACTATTTCACACCCAAAAAGT
>CAODLS011723562.1:0-10273 GCA_948243855.1 Flueggea neowawraea | reverse complement strand
ATGGAAAATGGTTTTATGCGCTTAATATGGGTATAATTGGTATAGAAGCCATTTTGATTCTTCTATGCACGTACTACTGGATACTACAGACGTAGAACCCTAGCTACCTTTCAAACAGAAGTCTGAGCATTTTGTCCATTACAAGCGTAGCATCATGTTCTATGCGCATAAGTCTTCACAAACTTTATTCTATGGGTGTAGAAGGTGATATTACAAGCGTAGTACCGTTTAGTTACTTAAAACCCAAATTGAATCTCAAAACCTAAATTCATAACCTCCCACTTTCTTTCTAAAAAATTCATTCCTGCTTCATCTTTTCAAACAAAACCAAATTGCTCTCTCTCACTTCTCAACCAAACTCTCTCAAATTTTCCCCAATTTCAACTCTACACACATAATAAGCCCTAATTCCAATGTAATATCCAGTTTCAATATGGCACCGAAGAAAATCAAGAAGATTCGTTCCAACATTGCTTCAAAGAAATCAATTCCTAAGTAAGGCGAATCCTCTAGAGGTGGAAAGAGACCTCACTCTGATCCACAGAGCACCCCTGTTTCACCTCCTTCAAAGAAGAGCAAGAAGAATCAAGGAATCCTGGTTGAAAATCAATTTGATTCAACTCAATTTATTGATTTTCAAGCAGCTCGGCTCTTCAAGGCTTTAGGAAGGGCAAGGACTTCATATTCAAAGGTATTTGATTTTCACTCCTTGCATGAATGTGGATTGGATTTGATAGAACAGTTTAATAGATTTGGAATTCGTCGATTTTGTATGGTTTGGGATGACTTCTATCTAGAATTGGTTAGGGATTTTTATGCAAATGCTAGGAAATGGGAGAATAGAGACCCTACTGACACACTTAATTTTGGTAATCTTGGAGTGTCAAGTAGAGTTAATGGACATGAGATATTCATTGATGAGGACATTTTGCATAAGCTATTTGGTTCACACAGAGGATGTGTTTTCAAAAAGGAAAAAGGTGTGATGGATTTTTATGATGAAGAGGGGAACAAAGTTGCAGTTGACATTGGAGAAATCAAAAGAATTTTGTTAGAGAAGGCTGTTGTGGTGATAGTGGAAGCTAAATTGCTCGATCAAAATGATCTTGGAGTATTTTAGAAGATGGTTCACCTATCTTTCACATAGATTTTGCAACCTAAGCAGCACACTCAGTCTCTTTACACAAATCAGGATCTCATTCATATGTATTTATTGATGAATAAGCGAGAAGTGAACTTTGCGTATGTGGTGATTGATTGGATTCTTAAAAAAGTGAAAATTGTCAACCTTCCTACATTCAATCATCTCAGTAGAGAGAGAATCGAACATATGTCGTATGCTAGTCATCTCACAAGAATCTTCAAGCACTTTGGAGTAAGCTTTGAAGGCTTTGAAGTTCAAAGGGTGAAGGACAACAAGAAGATTTGTGCTTCCACTCTTCGAAGCATACGTCTCTTCAGAACTATGGAGCGAGGCTATGTATATCAGCCTTACTTGCGAGAAGGAGACGTCATGGTTGATCCAAGGGATCAAAAATTCATGCCTAAAAGAGGAGACATGATCTTCATCAGGAAGAAAGGCATTCAGCCGCAACCAAGTAGTGTTGCACAGGATGAAGAAGAAGCTGAGGAAGAAGGAGATGATTCGACAATGCATATTGAGAAAGAATGGACACAGAAGGAGTGGTTGACTAAGTAATGTTAAAAGGACTAAACTTGATCTATTGCAGCAAGAATTCATGGAGTCCAAAGACGAAACAGAGTCCACTTTCACGGCTGTGAGGCAACAACTTCAAGCCTACAAAACTGAGACTTCTTTAAATTTTGAAGTAGTCATCAATCTCTTGGAAAGCTTGAAAGTTGAGATTCAAAATTTGCAACAACCGCCTCTACCTAGTCTGTTTCAAGTTCCTAGTCCTCCAGCTGAGCCTACTCCTTCACCATATTCACCTTACGGACATGAACCTTCAAGTGGCAAAAAAGGAGCTCTTTCCCCTGCACCAGATGATTCTGCTGCTCCTCAAATGAATTTAAATGAGCCACCTGTTGTGGAAGAATCAGCAATTCCAACAGAGCATGTCGAGGAAAGTTGTCTTGAAACAGAGGCTCTAACTGAAACAGAGCAAATTGTGAAAGAAAAAGTGGTTGAAGATCCATCTCCTGAAGCACAGACCATTGACATTCTAGCTAAAAAAACCCCTTCTGAACAGCAATCAACAAAAACTTCAGAGGCTAGACCAAAAATGAGTGATGAAGATCTCGAGAGGATTCAGAAAATGAGAAAAGATTTCCTTGCGGATCTCAAAAAGGATTTGAACAAGGCATCAGCTTGCAATAATATCCCTAGTGAGTCAAGTGATTCCAATGATTCGGATGACACCAGTGACTCATCTAAATCAGAACCTATGCCTCGATCTTTTCCTCAATCATTCTTTGTACCTCCATTTATGCCTCCTTCAGCTGATGCTACAAGACAGAGAAAATTCAATAAGATCGTCAAGAATTTCACCACTGCAATTGCTATGTACCAAGCAATGGTTGATGCTCTACCTTCTCTTCCTGATACAATTATAGCTCATTTTAATGATGAAGATGATGATCAGGATCTCTGTGATTTGCTCTCTCTACGTTCTCTTCTCAGATCCATCACAAAAGAACAACATAAGCTTGATTGGTTTAAAGTTATAGTAGACCGTGTTGTGGAGGCTATGGAAGAACTTTGTTCACTTTTACCTTCTAGTCCTTCCAATAAACCAACAGTGATTGTCATTGACTAGGATCCACATTTTGTTCTCAAATATGCATCATATTTATGTTAATTGTTGCATTGATGTGTACTGTTATATGTTGATATGCAATGAAATTGCCTTTCGAGTGTCAATTTGTTCTTTGATTGTGCCTTTTTTATTATAACAAAAAAGGGGGAGAAAAAATGTATGTAGAGTTTGTTGATTATTTGTGGAAGACTAACTTTCAGACAAGGATTAACAACCCTTGATCATATTTAAAAATTGTTTTCTAAGTGTCTTTAAAAAGGTGCATTGATTTAGGGGGAGTACAAACTCTTTCATTGTTTTTGTCATCATAAACAAGGGGGAGATTGTTGAACCAAGTTTGGTCTACATGAAAATTCCCTCTAAATTTTGATGATTTAACAAAACAATTGAAAAAGTTAAGTCATGCACTTTGATAAAGATAAAGAAATTCTTAAGTGTTCCAAAATGGATACAATGCGCGTAATACCATATACTATGCACAGTACCGTGTAAATCAGAAGACATAATGGTCCAATTTTCTTTTGTGCGCGTTATACTAGAAGGAATCGACGTAGTAAAAAGGAAATTCATTCAGGTGAGTATGGAATAGTATACGGGTGGACGAGTTGTGAATTCAAACTAGAAAGAAATGTGTGCGTAGAAGGAAAGAGCTTCATTTTCTTACTATACACATAGTAGGAGATACTATGAGCTTAAACGGGTATGACAGGCTATTTCCAGCAAGCGACAAATTCTGTTATGTTGTGTCAAAAATTCAAAAAAGAGAATATTTGCTGGCAAATCAGATTATGTCAAAAAATCACATTCTACGCACATAGAAACGGTGTTATGCACGTAAATCTGGGTGAACTGAACCATGAGACAAATCTGAGACTCTCCTTAGGAATTTCAAATTTGAATATTCCCTGACACCATATGACACAATCACGTGACAAATCAAAGGCATACTCTTGGAGGTCCGTCTATGCCCGTAGAAGACAGTGAAATGCACGCAGAACCATAGTATTACGGCCGCAGTATAAATGCTACGCACGTAGTAGTTTCTAGAATTTTGATCAAATCAAGCAGTGGATACTGGGCTTCATACTATGCACGCAGAAGAGGAAAAGCAGCACGTAATACTCTGATGGAAATGGACACTACGCATGCACTACTGATAGTATGCACATTATAATGACTGAGGTCAGCAATTTTAACAAGTTGCAGCTCTTTCACAACGGATTGTTTGAGCCCCACAACGGCTATTTCTCAGAGAGCAACTATAAATAGACTTCATCAATCCAGAGTCAAGTAGAGAACTTTTTTTAGAGTGTGCCCAAGCTTTGTAAATTTTAGTCTTAATTTTCTCTCTCTAAGTGTTTTCTAGTTCTTACACCTCACTAAGCTTTTGTGTTACTATTTGCTTTAAGAGTTAGTATAAGAATATCATTCTCATTCTGTTAAACTTTGTGTAATCAAGCTTTGGCGGTAAAACTTGAGGGTAGAATATGTTTGCTTGTTTGGTATCTTTGAAAAATAAGTGGGTATTGGTTTTCTTGTTGAGCCAGCTAAAAACAAAGGATTGTAAAGGTTGTCTTGTGAGCTTGAAAAACAAGAGGTTGTAACGGTTTGCCACCACCCGTAAGTGAGGAAGATTTAGTGGATTGAAATTATCTAGTTGAGGCTAGAGGAGTAGACGTAGGTCAAGAAGGACCGAACCATTATAAATCGCAGATTTGTTTTCTCTATCCCTTACTTATTTATCATTTTAGTTTCTAAGTTTGTGTGTTAGATTGAGCTACTGATTTTTGTTTTCAAAATATTGCAAAACGTTTAGCAAAAGGTTTTTATACTTAGCAATAAATCAAACTCACCCTCATCTTGAATAGCTATATTGTGATTACAATGATTATATAAACACCAATTATTATATAGACACATATTGAATAACTATGTATACTTTTATACACCTATTGATATTAATGATTATATAGACACTTATTAAACAACTATGTATGTTTTTGTTCACCTATTGAACACTAATGATTATATAAAAACTTATTGAACAGCTATGTATACATTTGTACACCTTTTGAGCACCAATAATTATATATAAACTTATAGAACAACTATGTATACATTTATATACCTTTTGAGCATCTATGATTATATAAACACCTATTAAATACTAATGATAGTCAGTTTATATTTATATATAATTAATTATCCATATATATATAATTAATTATTCATATATATATAATTATTCATATATATGTATACTTATTCATATATATATAATTGTACATATATATAATAAATTTTTTTATATGTATATAATTAATTGTATATATATATAATTAATAATTTTTCCGGTTCTAATTTTAGTTTTTTAATTCAGAATGATTCGGTATAATTCAGGTGATTTTCAATACGGATATTATTTATGATCTAAAATCGTTCTAAATAAAAATTTTGTGACGTGAACAGCTTTATTTTTTTTTTTGTTTGTTCTGGTTCTTTTTGCTTCGCATATTTGGTTTATCGGAGAATTTACAGTACCCGTGCTTAGCGCTAACGCCAGCTTCAATTGAGCTTCCTACCTCTCTTCAACCACATCCAATTAATCTCCGAATCGGAAGTTCCCTTCGTGGCTTATAGGAGGAGACAACCAACAACACTCAACACAGCAACACCGCCATTCCGTACCCAAAATGAAGATGATGATGGTGATGGCGATTATAGTGTTGCTGGGACCAACAATTCTTCAACTTCACTTGCAGCAAGAGCCATCAGGGCCTCCTCCGCCGCCCACCGGGACTCCTCTCTCTCCTCCGCGTACGGTGGGTTTTCCCACCCATCGCCCACCACCGTCTCTTCTTTTCCAAAGTCTGGTTCAGACCCACCTGGTGTTTCAACCAGTGCTCAGGTAATTCTTGGTTTTGTGTCTTTAGATCCATGAATTGTTAATAGGGTTTCTGTTTTGAGAAATGGGCATGCAGAAAGTTTGAATCTTTGTTTGGCTTTTGTGTTGATCCGAGGGCTTGTGTTTGTTGCTGATTGTAGGAGTCAAAGGGATATGAGTACACCTCAATGAAGAATTTGAATGAAGGCAAACAGGGGTTTTGGAGTTCTCTTGCCAGAAAGGCAAAGTCAATTATTGAAGACGATGGTCCTAGTTCTCCTCAATATGTGGATTCGACTGCGAGACCTAGTCAGCAGATACCTTATACTGCAACTAAATCAAAGGTCAGTTCTTCTATTTATTTATTTATTCATGCTTGAAGTATGTTTGTTCTTAATATTTAAAAGAAGTTGAGTGCTTTTTGCATGGTTTTTTAATCGATGTTTGGAGAACCTTGCTGGATTCTGTTTCGTGTTTTGCATATCCTTTTACTTGAGATGGTAGTGTGTTTGTAATTGTATTTGAAATTTTTTTCCCTTTCTGATTTTAGCACCAGAACTCGTACCCTTCCAATGAAGGTTATCAAAAAAGTGATCGCCCTGAGTTACAGAAAAGACTGAATGCAATCTCATCTTCCCTAAATTATATTGGTAATGCTGTTGAGGTGAGCCTCTATTTTGGGAACTTGGTCTTCATCAACGGAACGGTTATTTGATTTGCATTAATGATGCTTTCTTTTATTCTTGAAGGAGGGTCTTACAGTTGTGGAGAATCGGACAGCAGACATCATCCAAGAAACGCAAAAACATATAAGGAAAAAGCCTACTGCTGCTGCACCAGGGAATCAGGCAACTAATCATAGTAGCACGTGGCAACAACCCCGAGGGCAAGGTCATATGCAGCTGCAAGCACTAACCGATCTTGAACTTCAACTGAAGGCATCTCGCGACGTAAGGTGGCAGTTGTGTCACTGTTTCATATAATTGAAGTATATAGCTCGTGTGGGTCACCCAAAATTTTTGCAGCATTTTAACTTAGCATCCACTGTACTGCGACTCTGCCTATTGTATATAACACAGTAGATAGATTTATTGTAAGTCAGAGCCAGTATACGCAGAGGTCCATAGTTGCTGGTCATTTAGTTAGATCCACCATGTGGCTTAGAGATTTATACATTTTTGGTAGAGTCTTAACATTTAAATGACTTTTTAGTCCTACTGATACCTACCTTACAAACTGTTTTTGTATTTGGTTGCTGCACTAGGCGTGGTAGCAGCATGTATGTAGACATTGAAACTTTCATTGGTGTTACCTGGCGTGCTGGCAGTCTGAGGTCTTTAGAATTTCCTCTTGTTTTCTATCCATGAAATTTGTGGGTATGGAAGTCGAAACTGTAGGGGAAACTAGCAGAAAATTGTATTGGGTTTTATCTATTTTATGGTAGTGCGGTATTATTTGCTACATTATAAATGCCTTAAAAAAGGGGGAAATACAACAATTATAGATTCATATGAATTTGTCCAGTGTAATGATTTGCTCTTACGGCAATGTGCATAATTTGCCTTAAATTCGTTCTGCAGGTTGCTATGGCAATGGCTGCAAAGGCAAAGCTTCTTCTCCGTGAGTTGAAAACTGTTAAAGCTGATTTGGCTTTTGCAAAGGAACGATGTGCTCAATTGGAGGATGAAAATAAAATTCTTCGAGAGAATCGTGGAAGGGGTGAGAACCCAGAAGATGATTTTGTATGTATCTACATCCCCTCATAGTGACAGGTTTTTTTGGGTACCAGAAGGATGATGACCTATTCATTCATCAATTATCACTCATTCTCCAATAACTATAAAGAAAATTAAACTGGATTTGGTTATGTACAACAGATATAATGAGTGCTTGGTTTCATCTAATTTTGCTTCTGCTCTGAACACACTAGGATACAAAAGATAAGAAAAAGAAACGGTTTTAAAAGGCAGGTTAGGCAAACTTTACTACTTGATATCATGGATATATATAGATGAATGGTTCACTAATATGTCCAGGTTGCTGGAACTGATTGTTAAATTTCAGTACATGGTACCGATAAAAGCTATCATGTATTATAAGTTTCTATACATTGTTCCAGGCTGTGACAACCAGAGTCATGTTGAAAAATGTGTTTAAGGTGCTATCATGTTCCGTTACCAATTGAGATGAATATAGTCACATATCTGGTTAGACGGCTTGTGTTGATATATTCTAAATGAGATACGTTAGTCAAACACTCCACTTTGGGCGTCTTGCTATTTCTTTGGAAGGCGCCTATCAACTTTAATAAGTCTTCCCTTTTCTTTTCGTGGAAATGACTGAATGATGGATTTCCAAGCATTTTTTTTTTCTCATGTATGCCTTTTGTATTTCAGATACGGCTTCAACTTGAAACTCTACTAGCAGAAAAGGCTCGGCTAGCACATGAGAACTCGGTCTATGCTCGTGAGAATCATTTTCTGAGGGAGGTTGTTGAATACCATCAGCTTACGATGCAGGATGTCGTCTACTTGGATGAGGGCACGGAAGAAGTCACTGAAGTCTATCCCGTCAAGGTAGTGTCCAATCCACAGCCTACCGAGGCATCCATTGATAAAAGCCTGGAAATGACACTGGATAAACCGCCTCGCCCTGTACGATCACCAGGGCTTTATGATTTTTCACGAAGCAACACACAACCGAAGTCATAACCATTCACAGAGCTCAAATTCTAGTGTTTGAGTGACGACTCATATTTATCATGTTACGAAGTTGTCTGTTAATGTGAAAGTATGTTTTTTGGTCCACAATTTTTTGTATTCATTGTTAGTCTTTACTGGCTGATACTCTTGTAAATTTTAGTATGACACCCTTAGAGGTTATGTTGTTGTAACTTGAAAAAATTACATAGTTTTCTTGTTCTTTACACTGATTGGCTTCAGTTGTTTAAATTACAAATTCATGGTTCCTGCAGAAACATACAAGAGATGGAGCAAATTGAATTGATCAAAATGATGCCAAATACATGTGAACTCACTTAAACTTGTATTGAACGTTCATTTCCCCTATGAACTTTGTGTGCACTTACAGACTTCCTTTAACTTGCAAAAATGTAACACAAAATCCCTTAGGCAGCTAACATAGCAGTAACCATGTATTTTAATCAATTTAGGTGCATGAAAGTTCTAAAATGGGCTGATGTTTACTTAATTATACTAAAATTAAATATAAAAGTTGATTTTGAAGCTCGACCCAGATAATTTCTTAAAAATACACTCTAAATATTTACAAAAATGATAAATTAATAAAGTTTTCAAAAGTTTCCAACTATTTTCAATGATTCTCAAAAAATTTATTTATTACATTCGAAAAATAATCTCCAAAAATCTTCATTTAGTATTTTTTAAAATAAATTTTGAAAAAATGACATTTTTTAACAAAAATTTGAACATATTTTTATTTATTAAAATTAAAATTATGTTTAATTATTTATTAAATTTGATATTTCATTTAAGACACTTAGCATTATTAACTCAACCAATTATTCATCCATTTATTCAAACCACTAATTCAAACCAATTCATACTCGCTCATCTTTACCAACCCAAACCAAACTCTAACCACTCCATCTCACCTCTTCCACTCAAACGCAGTAACCCACTCCAATGACAACATCCATTAACACCACCAGCAGCCACCACCTTCATCACCACAACACAAACCATTCCATGAAATCTGAGAAGTTGCCGGTAACACCAGATCAATCTGACCATTGCACCATGTCGCCAATGCTTCAGACTTCGTCGCGGCTGATCTCGTCGGAGAGTGGAGACCGTCAGATCGCGACGGTGGAGGAGAGCACGAGAAGGAGGAAGCGTCGGAGATCGCGACGGTGAACCGGAACTCCATCCTTGGCGCTTGACGACGGCGATCACGACGACCGAGATGTATTAAGCCTTTTTTTTTCCTCTCTTTTCACGTTTCAGAGTAGCATTATGTCACGACCCTAGCAAAGTAACTCAATGGAACAGTGGAATTTTCAAGGTGGCACAATGCGTCAGGATTGCAGAGTAAGAGAGAGAGAGAGAGAGAGAGAAAAGAAGGAGAAAATATCTGTTCTATCTTTACCCATTACAATTGTTGTATGACCATTTGTAGATACTCTGTAACAACTCTAACAAATTCAAATATTCTAGAATACTTGACTCTGTGTTAAACTGGCCTTAATTGACCCATGAACAAAAATAAACTAAAGCCTTATAAGAGCCCTGACATTCCCTTCCCCTTAAACAATCCTTGTCTCAAGGATTGAAATTTGGAAACCCTTTTTTTATGTTTCTTCAGCATCTCCCCACGTGGTCTCATATGTCTCTCTCTTCCCACTCAATTAGCCATTTCACTCCAGCCCTAATTCTCTTCTTGAATATAGCTCGATCTAACACTGCTTTTGGTTTAAGCCCTTCCTTGTCTCTTTTTACTAATGTTGGCAGGATAGAAGACCAATTCTTTGGTCCCAATCGATTTCTTCAGCAGTGATACATGAAAGGTTAGGTGAATTGCGCTACCAGGAGGTAATTCCAAGTTATAAGCCACCTTCCCCAATTTCTTGATA
>CAODLS011723337.1:0-13501 GCA_948243855.1 Flueggea neowawraea | reverse complement strand
TTTTCAAATTCATTTGCATGATGCTAACCAAATGACAAGGATGGAATCCTTGATCAATGTTGTTACCTTTGATGTAGCTATTTAATTTTTCAAAGTTTTGTCATCATAAAAAAGGGGGAGATTGTTGGATTGTGAGTGATCAACATTAAGTTTCTTTTATGTTTCGATGATGAACAAAAGTTTTTGATGATGTGCAAAAAGTTTGACTTGAAGAGAAACACATTGGAAAGCTCAAAATATCGAAACAAGGACTTGGAAGCAATTAACATATGTTACAGGATCAATAACATATGTAAGGCATAGTCTGAAGGCAAGCAGAAGCAACTGAAGCGACTTAACGTATGCAAAGCTTGGATAACGTACGTAATGGTGATCTAACATACGTAAGGCATAATTTAAAGTATGTAAATGATACAAAAGCATGATCAACATAAGTGATCGGAGGGCCAACGTACGTTAGCTGAGAAAAATCCCAGATAACGTATGTAACATAAGTGTAATGTACGTTAGCGAGGTTCCAACAGCCTGCAACAACATTTAATGAATTCCAACGGCTATATTCTTCAAAGCAATAGTCATATTGCATGGAATAGCTATAAATACATCAATAGAATTCCAGGAATGGGGGGATATCAGAATTCATTGTGCCAAATTTCCGATCAATTCCAACACTCGAAAACACCAAATTAAGCTAGAGATCAAAGTTTAAGCAGCAAACTCAAATATTGAACTCTAGCATAGAGCTTCAAATTTTGTAAACGCTTTGTATACAATTTGAGAATGTCGGAAAGGTTTGTTGTAATCCTATAAAAACAACATTGTAGAAGTTTGTTGTATACCTAAGAAAAACAACATTGTGAGGGCTTTAGAGGAGTTAAGCGGGAATCAAATTCGTTGTATTGGTTTTGTTGGATTGAGCAGTAATCAATCATCGTTATAGTGAAATTCCTAAGTGGTGAGACTTAGGTAGTGGACGTAGGCATCGAGTTGGCCGAACCACTCCAAATTATCGGTATTGATTTCTCTCTTTCATTTCAAGTCAATTTTGCTACACAAAGCATAGACCAAAAATTCTTCGACACTTCATCGTCACCTCCTCTCTCTCTCTCTCTCTCTCACACACACACACGCACACACACACACACACACAGAGTATTTCAATCTATGTTCAAGACTGGCAACGAACAACGACAGTCTCGTTGTGAAAGTCAAGGAACGACAATGAATCTAGAGTCGACAAATATGTTCTCTCATAGATGCAATCTCAGTCTAGTTCCTCCCTTCTCTCTCTTCAATGCAATCTAGAAGGCTGTCTAACTGTGGCAGGACGAGGAGACAAACATGAATGATGACAAAGAGAGGTGCGGTGTGATTGAAGTTTAGATTTGGAAGGGTACCAGCGACGGAGACTAAGAGAGGCGACATCGACCCACAAAGACAAAGGCGTGGTTGTGCAAATCTTCAACTGAGTGGTGGCAGAAACCCTAATTTGATTATGCATATTTGTAATTTGTTGAGATTTCAAGTGGTTGCAGGGGCTAGGGTTTTCGAAACCCTGCTTGTATTTTTATGTTTAGGTCCTTAGTTTTAGTGAATATTGTTAAGTAGTCATTTATTTTGTCAAAAACAACTTTGTACACGTTTGGATACTTTTCTAGTTTGTAGACTATTGCAAAGACCTTTGAAGACCTTTTGTATGTCTTTTTGTAGACCTTGTACACGTACTTTTTTGTATACCAAATTGATAACCATTAAATAAATTAATTTTTCGTAAATGTCGTGTACTCTGAATACATATATACACCAATGCATTAGTTTAATTTAAAAAAAAAAATATTACATTAAAAATTCATTAAATCATTTTTTTTTGTAAAAAAAAATTGTGAATTCCATTTTGAACACTTCTGTAGACTTTCTAGAAAAATTAGATATTTATTTTGGTTGACAATCATTTTTTCACAAAAAGTAAATTTCTCGCTAAAATATTGCGATTTATCTCAAAAAAGACAATTTTAAGATTATGCTAATTTTTTATGACATTTTTTATAGTTAAAAATTTGGATGACATTTATGAAATTTGATATTATTTTTCTAATAAATGTATGAATTTCCCTGTTTCTTGATTTTCCAAGTCAATCGAAATTTGTCTTTTAATATATTCATATTTTCTGAATTGTTGTGAATCTCATTGTTTGAGCCACTTATCTTGAAATTTACCGGCTATGGTTCATCCTCTTTGTTTGGACCAATTAAGATGTTTCATTAATCGGACAAGGACTATTGACTGATAATATTCATCATGTCAACATGCGACTTTCCTGCTTTAGACTAAAGAGAAGTGATGACTAATTAACAAGAAAATTATAGTAACATATTGGGAAATTATTTCCGGAATTGGACAATTCGTAGTGGTTAAAAATTACAAGAGCTCATTTGCTAATTTCAATAACAAATGACGTAGTTTGTATTATCCCTTAAGATTAATTTAGCGCATGAATCGGACACATTCGTTAGTTATTAAAAATTCCAAGAGCTCATTTGCTAGTTTCTTTAACAAATGACGTAGTTTGTATTATCCCTTTGGTTGAGCCCATGAATCGGACATATTCTTAGTGGTTTTAAATTACTATGTGCTCATTTGCTAATTTCATTAACAAATAACGTAGTTTGCATTATCCCTTAAGATTAGTTTAGCGCATGAATCGGACGCATTCTTTAGTGGTTAAAAATTCCAAGCGCTCATTTGCTAGTTTCATTAACAAATGACGTAGTTTGTATTATCCCTTAAGATTAGATTAGCGCTTGAGCATGATTGCATTTTTTTTAGGTAATTTAACTATTTCATACCTGAGGTTTATGAATACGAACTACTTCATCCTCGTATTTTGATAAATAACGATTTCATCCCTGACACTAAAATTGATTGAACGTCGCTAGGGAATTGTGTGAAAAGTTGATTATGCCCCCTCGTCCTTCCTCACACCCTCTTGAGCCTGGATTTGTCTCCTCCTCAAGTCTCCTCTGTTTTACCCACTACTGTCTCCCACTCTCGAGCGACAATACCAGAATTAAACCCAACACTGCTCTCATCACATTCCGGCGAACACAAATCACATCTCCGATGCCGTTTTTCCTCTTCTTTTTTTTTTCAAACCACAATAGAGGCAATATTTTGTTCTTTCACCTTAAAAAACATAACCAATGACCAAATCCTCCCAAGTCACGCTGAATTATCATCCGCTACTGAATCCCAATCATGTTGCACTTGTCGTCGGCTTAAGTCCTCATTTTCGTCACTAAAAAAGCCCAGTTTTGTTCTATGCTTTTTTGTCAAACGTCGTACTTTTCGCCGGTCAAAGTCAACATTGTTTTCGTTTCACTTTCATTGTAGCTTTCCCTTCCTTGCTAACGAACAGGCAGATCGAGGCTTGGGTTTTGATTTTCCATGGTAAAGACGGTCATTTAAGAAGTGAAGAGAAGAAATCAGGAGTTTTCTTTGGGTTTTAATTGATTTGAAGAGAAGAAATAGATAGATGGAGTTTTTTTTTACAAGGTTCTTGGTAAGTGTTTTAGTTGAACTTAGTTCCTCCATTTCTTTACTTAGAAAGTGAAAGCTGCTCAAGTGGGTGGTATAAAAATTTGATCAACTAGTGGCTTAGGGTATGAAGCTAGTAATGTTAAGTTTCATAAAATCTCAGTGTTCACTGAGTTGAAAAGATCTTAAGGGTCTGTTACGAATTTCGTGAAGCCTCTGAAGTCTATGTTTTTCCAGGACACAATTAGATTGTCTCTGAAGTTGGTCTCTGAAGTTGCTGGTTTTGCAGGATGCAATTGCAAAACTTAACTGCAATAGCAATTTATCTTAATGGAGTCTAAACCATTGGGACAGTTCAACCTACCTTGAACCGTCCAAGTTTGCTGTGGTGGAGCCTTTTTTTATTTTTATTTTTTTTGTCTCTATAAATACGTGATTGATTTTTTATTTTGTACAATTCATCTCTAAAATCTATTCATTCTTTTCTCAAAAATTCATTTCAAACCTACCATTTTCTCAAATATTTTCATTTTATGTATAATTTAATATAATTTAATTATTTTTAATGTAATTTTATTATTGTTTTTGGTAAAAATATATCATTTATCACTTGTCAAAAATATTAAGTTGTTTGTGTGATAAAAAAAAGTGTTTTATATAGCATATATTGTAAAAAAAAAATGAAAAGTGTAGTTGAAAGCATTCTACAACAATTATATACAATATATTTATATAGGGAATCGAGCCTACCTCGATTGATGCACAGTGGAAATTTGGATCTGTAGAATGCAAAGGGCGCAAGGTGACGCTAGTCTCCACGTACTACAAATCACGGTGAGGCGACGAGCACGTGGTGTGTATCCGCAACCTAAATGCCACTAGAAAAATCTCGTATCACAAAGCAAGAAGAGAAAATCTCTTCTTCCTAAGAAAGAAGGCTGGCAGCTTTGTGAAAGAGAGGGAGAGGGTTTTGTGTCTCAATGTGAGTGCCACCAACCTCATAGGCTTTCGTATATAGCCTCTATTTATAGTAGGCTAATTAGGGTTTCTCTTACACTAATTAGGAGACCCTTCCAAATTGGGATTTCCTATATAAATAGTAATATACTCTAAATAGGATTTCCTTCCTTAATTAATATTCCTAACTAAATAGGAATTTCTTCTATATAGGAAGTTTATAGTAAACCCAATCAAACCAGTTATCTAACCAATTAATAACTGCCCTAATTAATATTGATCGATTCAAATTCGAGTTCTACCCATGACCTGGCATGGGCATACCCATTTTTCTTTCATCTCCCACTCGCACATGATGGGTATATCCCTCATGTTGTTTCTATGAATACTTATTCATAGATTTAAGATTTGATTTGTCATACGACAAAGTAGGTCACGGTATTGGCATACGATGAGAGCTTACGACATTGTATACTGGTTAAAGATGTACAACAGTTCTGGAAACTTGCTCCTATTTCATTCAAAGCTTTTACTTATAAGATTTGCATTATAATATGCCTTTTTATTGTTTACCCTAGTCCGATTTCCACAATTGCCGCTTTCACGCTTATTGATCTCTAGAAATCTTAATTCACATTTACTTATTATGTTTCACGTAGAAATAATAACAGGTGCCTAGTAAACGATGAAATTTTGTGAATGTGTTAAGAAAGTAGTCTTCCTCTCTCACGCGACATGATCCATCATGGATTAAAGTGTTTATCTAGTATGCCCCGTCCAGCTGAATCAAGCATGACTCTTCGGAAACACACTAAGTCAAACACGTTAACTCATACTTCACGTATGTGATAGGAGTTCTGAGGGTCCTGTTTACTGCAGGGTCTCACACCAGAGAAATTGAGATCATCCTTATGGAAATTTCTCATCCTGTGGCCGTCTTACATACATGGTATGAAAATGTGTCATGGTGCTCTATCCTTTTCAAGGAGCGCATGTTTGTTTAGTACCATGTAGAGGCTTCGGTCAGAGTGTACTCAAGCATTCTACCTTAGTCCAATTAATCTTGAAGGACTACGTAAGTGGAACTATGTTATGCCAACTTAGGCAAGGCATTTGATTACTCAATAATCAATCATGAAACTCTTGTTCATGGCATATCTAATTAACCATACGACTTCATCTTGCAACTATTGCAAGGCGACATTCATGATTATAAACATTGCTCTTGCAAACACATTTTTATATTCAAAATCTGCCTCATCTTGGCATTTAACTAAAAAATTATTAAACCCATGGTAAACACCCGTGTGAGTGATCTACTTCTCCATCCAACATGCTCTACTATACTCAATAGTCTTAGCAAACATCAATATATATTGTTTGTTGTCGTGTATTTCTAACAATGATTATAAAATGATGATTTTATTACTCAAGAAAAATCAACCATACATGGTCTAAATGTAAATCTTTGACAATGGAGTTCAATATTACATTTAATGAGCCAATGTTCCTTTAACTTTCGTATACCTAGAGATTCTAAGTGTTCTTCGAACACCTCTCTTGTTATTGGCTTTATGAGTGAGTCTGCTATCATCTCACGGCTAGGAACATGCTTCATAATCACTTCTCATTGTGCAACTAAATTCTTAACAAAATGGTACTTAATATTGATGTGCTTACTTTTCCCATGGAATCTAGGCTTTTTGGAGTAAGCCATTGTTGCCTTACTATCACTGTAGACAGTTATGGATTGGTTTGAGGCGGTCAGTCCAAGGTTTTTATAAAACCTTTTTAGCCACATGGCTTCTTGCACAACGACTGAAGAAGCTACGTACTCAGCTTCCATGGTAGACAGCGCTACACATGTCTGTTTCTTGCTTCTCCAATTAATGGCACCATTTCCTAGTAAGAAGACATATCCATATGTGGAATTTCTATCTTTCACATCACCGCCTAAATCGACATCTATGCATCCTTTTAGTCGAAGGTCGTTTCCTTGATAACACAATGCATAACTTGCAGTTTTCTTCAAATATCTTAGTATTCTTTTCATTGCTGTCCAATGTGCTTTTCCCAGGTTGGATTGATATTGACTTGCTAAACTATTAGAAAAACTGATATCTGGCCTTGTACACAACATTTCATACATTATGTTACCTATAGCACTCTTGTATGGAACTCTCTTCATTCGTATGTCTTTTGGCTTACTTGGGCACATACTTTTGCTAAGAGACTCCCTTGGCAATTAGGGTATCTATTGGGTTGCAGTCTAACATATTGAATCGTTCAAGGATCTTGTTAATATAGGTCTCTTGAGAGAGAGCCAATAACTTCCTTGACTGTTCTCTCTTGATCTTAACCTCAAGAATGTATTTTGCTTTTCCTATGTCTTTCATCACAAAGTTAGTCGACAACCAAGTCTTAACCCTTTTGATGAAATAGAGATCATTCCCAGCCAATAGTATGTCATCAATATACAAGGTTAGGATGACGAACTTATCGTTCTCGCGTTTGATATACACACAATAATCCTCGTTGATTACTTTGAAATCATACGAGATTATCGCTTTGTGGAAGCGAATGTACCATTGTCTAGAAGACTGCTTTAGGCCATAGATTTATTTCTTCAATCGGAAAACCTTATGTTTGCGACCAGGGACTATGAAACCTTCAAGTTGAACTATATAGATTTATTCATCGAGTTCCCCATTGAGGAATGTAGTCTTCACATCCATCTGATGTAGCTCAAGGTTTAAACAAGCGACTAAGGCAAGTATCAACCTTATAGACGCGAATCTTACCATAAGTGAGAAGATCTTATCGTAATCGATGCCTTCTATCTATGTGAACCCTTTTGCGACTAGCCGACTCTTTCGTTGTTTGAGCTTTTCATCAGCAGATCGCTTCATTACATGTACCCACTTATTACCAATAGCCTTTCAACCTCCGAGAAGATCAACCAATTCTCAAACTTGGTTGACATTCATTGATGCCATTTCTTCTTCCATTGCTTTTATCCATTCTTCCTTTGTTGGTGATGAGTTAACCTCTTCCATATTTTTAGGTTCGTCCTCGAATTAGGGTGCAGCTAAAAGAGCTTCACTCGGTTCTTTTAATCAAAAACGTCGTCGTAGAATTTGACCTCTTTTAGATATACGTTGTCGTTCCGCTTCCTGATAAACATAACACATCTATTCATCAAGGTTTGGATTTGCACTTCCACTTGGATGAAATTCCACACTCCCACTGGAATTAGGAACCCCACTCCCACTCAAATTTATGATAGGATCAAGATTATTAGCAATCATTGGAGGTTGAGCTCCATTCCCGACCTCATTTCTCGCACTCGGATTGAGTGATCCTAACAAATTTGGTTCCTAAATCTCGTCTAAAGTGAAATTCTTATCCACTTCTCCAAGCTTAGGGAATTCATTTTGTAGGAATGTTACATCCCTGGACTCATATTCGGTAATTGTACCATTCTCGTGCTCTCCTATTAGAACATAACCTTTGGAGTGTTCAGGGTATCTCACGAAGATTTCTTTATGAGCTCTTGGGCCAAGCTTCCCATGCTTACTTGAGGTGTCGTGTGCAAAAGCAGCACAACCCTATAGTCTTAAGTGACCTAACTCGGGCTTGCGTCCAGTTCCACAACTCATATGTTGTTGGCGTCACTGATTTGGTTGGTACTCTGTTAAGTACATAGGCAACAGTGAGCAATGCATCTCCCCAAATTTTTTTTTGGCAAATTTGGTTTCGCCATCATAGACCTAACCATATCAAGAAGAGTACGATTTCTTCTTTCTGCCACTCCATTTTGTTGTGGAGTTCTGGGAATTGGCAACTGATGTTCTATTCCCTTTTTATCACACAAAACTTTGAATTCTTTGAAAGGTATTCTCGGCCTTGATCGGTTCTCAAAGCCTTGATATTCAACTAGATTTATAAATCTTTTGAAACAATCTAACGCTTCTAATTTATGGGAAATCAAGTATATGTAACCATACCTAGTACAATCATCAGTATATGTGATGAAATAATGAGCACCATGCCTAGCCCTAACGTTCATTGGACCACATATATCAGAATGGCAACATTCACATGTAGGCAACTCAACACTTGTTACATTGCCTAGTAAACCTATCTTGGCTAGTCGAACTAATCGGTTTTGCCCAATGTGGCTAAGTCTCGCATGCCACAACTTTGCATTTTCTTCAATTTTATTAGAAGAAGTAGAAGCAACATAAGAAAAACTAGGTTCATTAAAATTGTTAGGATTTACATCCAAACCCACAAAACCATTCGAAGTGTAACCAGAACCATAATGGACATTGTTCAAACAAAGACTAAAACATTACTCTCAAAAGACATCCTAAAGCCAACTTTCATCAATTGTGGGACAAAAATCAAGTTCTTTCTAATTCCAGGAGCATAGAGGACATCTTCTAAGATGAGAGATCGAATGTTTTGTAAATTTAATTTACAAGTGCCTATCCCTTTAACTTCCTCTTTGGTGTTGTTACCCACGTATATCCATCTCGTTCCTCCGAAAACTCATCGAAACTCCATAAAGGCTTACTTTGCCTTCGTCACATGGTTTGTGGCTCCTGAATCAATTACACACACATCCTTCAACTCAGTAAGGAATACTAAACTAGATACATTTACAAAACTATCACACAAGTCATTATGTTGTACCTTTGGTGGAGCTTTGTAATCTTTTGCAAAATTCCCTTTCTGTCCGCAGTTGTAACATTTATAAGTGCCTATCCCTTTAACTTCCCCTTTCTGTCCTTTTGACCAAACGACTTAGTCTTTTTCCATCCACCCTTGCCCTTAGACTTGGAAGATTTATACTTTTTTTTCTTCGAATTCTTATTCGAACGGGACATTGCCAGGTTGACTTCAGCATTTACCTTGATCGATGCAACGCGATCCTCTTCAAGCTCTAAATGACGAACAACTTCATCAAATGACTTGATGTCTCAGACATGAGTTAGGTGCATCCTCATATGCTCCCAAATTTGAGGTAAAGAGTGAATAACAACTGGAACCTTTTGCTCTTCAGTTAACTTATGACCCGCATCACTTAGCTCGCTAATCATGTAAGCCATCTCTCGGAGATGTTTCTTCATGGTATGATCAGGCCACTTTTGATAAGTATCAAACTTAATGGTTGAAGAGAGAAGTTTGGTCAATGAAACTCCACCAAATTTTTCTTTCAAGGCCCCCCACAGATCCTTGGCATCTTTATACTTGTGGAATTGCTTAGTTTTATCATCCTCCATAGCACTCAGCATGATGATGCAAGCAATTGAGTTCTTTTTTCTTCCAAGCTAGGTAGGCTCACGCCTGTGCTAAGCGGTGGTGCCATGGAGTTTAACAACAATTGTTACCAGGGCATCTTGAGCATATTGCCCTTTGAGAACATAATGGATTTTCATGCTCCATATCTCGTAGTTGTCACTGTCCAGCTTAAGATCTTTGCTAAGTTCAGCAACAATGGATTTTGATGCAGTAGCCCTTTTGGCAACCTAAAATTAAGTTCTTTAGTTGCACTTAATGTATAAGAGATATAACAATACACTCAATTTACGACCTAATAAATTTTTCCAATGTTGACCTCTTATCAAGTTCCGAATCGAACAAGCACTTAAAGTACTATGACACCATCTCCACAGGATAATTGATCTAGCTAGAGTCAATTTATGGATAGCAAATTGTCAAGATTGTTTAGTTCTAGACTTAACATCTATGTTTAACATTATTGAGCATTTAAGTAACACATCCTAATTGTAGCAACAATAATTACTATGCAACATTTAATCACATAAACTTGCAATAAATAAGAAAAAAATTACAATTAATAATAAATAGAACTTATCTTTATTAAAGAACATAGGGAACTAAAACAATCATAATGTTTTGAGTTTAACAAATAAATCAAAAACCACACAACTAATTTGTAACATTGATTTGACTTGTCCAAAACATTAAACTAAGAACTAAAAATGCTTCTAAGCCTTATTTCATATAACAAAAATGTCCTATGAATTAATCATAATTGTTGGTGAGCCAAACACTCCTTTTAGGAAAATTGTCTTCAAGTTGCTCAGTCATCTAATAAGGAATGAAGTAGGAGACTTCTCCTATGAGTAGGTGTCCAATCCTACGACCACTACGTAAGACAAGGTCATTATCTCCTCGTGGAAGCAAGACTCCTCTATCCTCAAGTATTATAAAGAACAACTCGAGTGTTTCTGTGACGACCCGTTTTTGGACTATGACTAGCGTATAAGACGAACCATCTAAGGAAGCCCGACCCATGTCATACAAGCATCAAAGATTCAGAGATACTACCCAAATTGTTCATTTATGAAAATATTTATTAAACAAATTTATACAGTAATAAAACCGTTCATAAATATAATAAAATATTTTCAACAAAACAATTTGTAGTTTTCCAAATCAAATGCAGTTTTAAAACAACAGTAGTAACAATAATACTTTAACCAAATATCGAATACAAAATTTTACTCAATAACCCAACAGTCTATCGGCGTGGAGCTCTAAAACAAAGCAGAAGGAGACCGACCAAAATGCCTCACTAACCAAATCAATAAACTTCTCACTGAGTAGCTGGACGTCAACAAGTCACCGATAACAAAGAGATCACCTACAAGATTAAATCCAAAAATAAATAGAAAAAGAAAGTAAAGGAGGTGAGAACCCAGTGAGGAATGACACTCCAAAATGCCTCATACGTACCTCACAAAGACTTGTTTGAAAACAATTTAAAATACCGCAAACAGGTATAACAAAGAGTACATATATATACATACTACACATGTAGTAGAGTTTTCAAAAACATTCGAAAACAACACGCACAAAAAAAATTGTGGTAATAATAATATAGTCAAAATGTATTGGTGATATGAGACTAAAAACAAAGATAAACATGTGTGGGCTCTGCCACCACCTAAGTGTAATAAGCGTGAACTCTGCCATAAATCACATCATGCATTGGGCTAAGACAACATGGCTATCAACACTCCCTGATAATTGGGGCTTCATCAAAGCATTGGTATACCAAAGGCTATGTACCCCGTAGCTAGGTGTCCCCATATCAAAAACAAATTCATAATAATAATATATGCAAAGCAAGGCATGCAAGCCAGAGTAAAAAACAGAGAGAAGATACATATACTATATATCGAGTTTAAAAAAAAAAGATTGATTAGTAAATCACATAACCAGTTTATTATTTAGGCCAATCCTCAGATTAGTCCAATTACAAAATATAAGCCAAGCACAACAAAAACAGATACAGTTTTGAGACACACCTTATGTGTCTGAAGCTGTCATTCATTCACTCACCTAGACGTCGAGCATATAATCCAAATCACGGTCCATCGGTGAATGATTGGTCTCCTCGGAAACCAAGCAGAACTGGAATAGACATATCAAGATCAAAAATCAATATGATACTGTGACTGTACCAAAATGCGTGCAAATGTACATGCAGACTCAAACGCTTGGACAAAGCCCAAAAACCCTTTTTCGAACCAAAGACTAACATAATAATCAAATATTACACCTCGACATAAAATTATAATTGGGTCCCCAGGACTTTGAAAAATTACCGACTAGTCATAGTCACGTAAAATTACAAATTAGTCCTCAAAGTTTTCAAAAATTACAAGGGAGTCCTCCGAGTAGTCAATATTCCCAAAAAAGTCCTCAAACTCTTAGAAATTACTATTCTATACCCAAGTCCTTAAAATTACAAAAATGTCTCCAAGTTTCCAAAATTATGAATCTGGACCTTAGGTTTCTAAAATTACAAATATGGATCTTAGGTTTCTAAAATTATAAATTTATACTTCAGTATTCAAAATTTACAAATCTAAACCTCAATCCCCTAAAATTACAAATCTAGTCTCAACTTTTTATAAATTTACAAAACTAAATCGTGGACTAATTTTTATTCTCAAAAATAAAAAAAAACAATTTGGTCGATACCTGATGTAATCAAACACCCACATTGGTCAATCTCAACCTCGAGAACATTAATCCATCAATAAATTCACCAAACAGCATCAAATTTGCCAAAAATTGATCAAAACCGTCCAAATCCTAATCCACTTAAAAAACTCATCAAATCTTTTGATTCAAAACTTGATTCATGTTCATTCAAGTCCCTTCTAACCTATCCAGCATCTTCTAACATCATTTCATCAGAAATCATCAAAAAAATGCATACCTATTCAAATTCAACCTAAATGAGATTATGAGATTAAATACATAAAATGGATGAAAAGAAGTGATTGAAACTGAAATCTTACCTCTAGAGATGCTTAGGAACATTGAGGAAGAGAGAGGCTCAATTTGAGTGTGAGAAAGTGTGAAAAATGAGAGTGGCAGATGAAAGTGTCGGGCTTTGGGTTTAAATCAAAGCTACATATTGAAATACATTGTTCACTAAAATAACCAAGCAACATACGCCATTTTAACACTCAATGTACATTATACAAGGTCACAACGTACATCCCTAATCCATAACGTACGTTATTATGCTTCAAGTGGCATCAAATTCTAAAAAAACAAGGCACAACGTATGTTTCAAGTGCACAACCTACATTATGCTCTATCAACATACGTTGACCATTACAAAACGTACGTTGTCTTGAATTTATTCAAGATAACGTGTGTTGTGCACCCTTCAGGTCGTATACTCGCTTGCGCCAAATCATTCTCGAGGTTCCACAACACCCATCATTGCAAAAATAACTTCAATTAACATTGTTAGACACCAAATCAACATTCCAAACACCAAAAGAGATCATCGCAACATTCAAAGATTAAATTGGAATTGATATTGGGGTTCAACAGAGGACCTTGTCGGAACCAAACGAAATGCTACAAAGAACTCATCGAAATGGACGGGGTATTACAGTTTCTTCATAACTAAGATCCCAATGTATAGGCATTAAATGCCTTAGCTTAGGG
>CAODLS011722896.1:0-12306 GCA_948243855.1 Flueggea neowawraea | reverse complement strand
CTCAAAATGAGCAGTTGTTTTTCTTCTTTTGGATGACATAGGTTCATTCGTATGTGGATCATATTTGATTATGCCTATGCAGGTTCGGCGAATATCTCAGCTTGTATTGAAAAGAGAGCATGTTTTCGTTGATACTGTGGGGCTGGGATGTGTGGAAACTCCTACAAAGGTATTTTTTCAAAACATTATTGGTTCCAAAAATTTAAAACTTCGACGCCGGCAATTGCTAGTAGCCTAGCAATGTGATCCTATTACGTAATTTACTGGTTTACATTTTACACCAATAAAGTTAACTTGCGAAATGAAAATATAACCTAATAAAACCAGACTTTTATTGATATCGTGAAGCGTGTGATCTATTTCAATATCATATGTATTTTTCCTCCCACTGCATGTTATTTTGAAATTAGGCACAGGAAGCAACAAGCTTTGATTCATCTTTTCAATTTCTGCATGCAGATTAAGCAGTCTTTTCTAGTTCTTCCACATGATGTACATTTTCGATTAGTGTATCAACTGTTGAAAAAGCATATCCTGGAAACGCCAGATTACAAGGTAAGCTGCTATGAGATGTCACTTCTGCCTTTAGATAATTTAGTGCTAAATGACTGTCCTTTAAAATATACTCAGGTCATTGTCTTCTGCACAACTGGAATGGTTACATCACTCCTCTATCAACTGCTCCGTGAGATGAAAATGAATGTCAGGGAGTTGCATTCTAGAAAGCCTCAAGTTTATCGAACTCGTGTCGCTGATGAATTTAAGGAATCGAAAAGACAGATTCTCATTACATCTGATGTTTCAGCTCGTGGGATGAATTATCCCGATGTTACCCTGGTGCTTCAGGTATGAGACAAATCTTCAGATTGCTTGGCTTTTACTCTTTTTTTTTTTTCAAAAAAAAAAAAATCTCAATTATATATGCCACACCACTGACAAGAAAAATAGAAGGCCTGCTGCTACTGCTTCCTACATGTAATTAGATGGGCATGTAAGTGCTAATCAGCTACTATAGTCGTTGAGTCTTGAATAATCTGATTGTTTGAAGGGAAACTTACAATTGTGCCGCTGAAATTGAGATGGATGGCTCCCTTGAGGGCTAAATTTTTAACAATTATGATGACTATCCTCTCATTTGTTTTGCCTGACATATTGTGTTGATTTTTTTTATAATCAGGTGGGTATTCCTTCTGATCGGGAGCAATACATACATCGTCTCGGAAGAACAGGACGTGAAGGCAAGGATGGAGAAGGGATCTTATTGCTTGCTCCTTGGGAAGAATATTTCTTGGATGAGTTGAAAGACCTGCCTCTGGAGAAATTTCAATTACCACATATAGATCCAGAAACCAAGCTTAAGGTCAATTTCCATCTTGTTTCTTTGCTTATAATTGTGCTTTTTGTGGCCGTCATCTTTTATGCTTTATGTGAGGTAAATGATTGGAGTACTTGTGGAAAATATAATCCAAAAAAGTTTGCGTTTATTTGCATCCATAAGGTGGAGGTGATATTAATTGAGTTATGTTCAGAATTTGTATGAGATGGCCAAAAAAAAAAAGATGTATTTTACAGAACACAACTGAAATATAAGTAGAGGAAAAGAATGAGTTATGTGTACACAAATTTAAATGCAAAATTTGGAATAGAGGAAGGCTATATGTAGGCAATTTAGTTTAAAGCTTAGTTGACTCGAGTCAAATATAGTTATATGCATGGAACTTATGAACACTAATATAATTATTATAGATTCAGTGATTGAATGTGAACTATCGGAAATTTGATATTGGGTCACCTATGTTCTAAGTTGTCTCTTGATCGGTAAATCATACTAGTCTGCTAATTTGATTATGTGCTCTTGTTATCCTATAGTTTGCAGAACCTTAAACTTGTATTTCAACCCTTGCAGAGAACATCATATTAGACTACTCTTGAAAATTTTGTGCTACCTTCATTCTCGTATTTTTCTGTTAGCATATATAATTCTATGCAGGTTTTTTATGTATAATGCCTGGAGACCTGTTGCTTTTACAGGTGGAGGATTCGATGTCGAAGGTTGATAGTAATATCAAAGAAGCGGCATATTATGCGTGGCTTGGATATTATAACTCAATCAGGGAAATTGGAAGGGACAAAACTACACTCGCTGAACTAGCCAACCAGTTTTCTGCATCAATAGGTTTACAGAAACCTCCTTCCTTGTTTAGGAAAACAGCTCTGAAAATGGGTTTGAAGGATATTCCAGGTATCCGAATTCGGTATTAGCACAAATAGGACGTTAATATCAGGGATTGAGTATTGAGCTGGGATTCGGAGGAAGCATGGATTAGTAACTGAAATTAAGTAATTCTAGATTTTGGGTTGTACTGGTATGAATACTGCTGCCCCAAATTTTTGCATGCTTCATTGTAAATCAATGCCCCAAATTTTTGCATGCTTCATTGTAAATCAATGAACAATGTATCAATATTTCTTTTTATTTGTCAGTCTGGAATTCCAATTTCTTTTCTTTACTTTGTTCAGTATTCATTATTACCACAGGAAGGAGAGAGTTGTTAACTACTATGCTTCATTCTGTTTTGAGTACTGCATTCCCTCGTCTCTTCAATGTTATAATATCTGAATAAAACTTTTCATCATCTTCATATTCGAAGCATGGATTCTGTTGATATAAACTGTCATGTTCCTATTTGTTCGTTCTTTGCCTGCTGGCTGGCTGTGCGTGGCAGACTCTTTTTTTCCCTTAGCATGCAGGAATTAAAAAAAAAATGGGATGTTTGGTTTTGATAGATTGAATAATAGATTGATAGATTATATAGTGAAAAAAATAAAGAGAATGACACGTCTTTTTACAAATACAATATGTTGAATATGCAATATATTGCGTAAATATGTTGCAAATCAAATACTTCCATTAATGTTTTTTTGCCAATAAGTTTTTCCTTACATATTTTAAATAATGCTTCTTAATAGATAGTCGTCCATGTATAACATATTAGCCACTAGTAACATGTTTGTGTTGTAAAAATTTATCAAATGTCCTTATGATTCGAGTTGGATAGGATTTTTGCAAATTATAATTTTTTTTACGGAGTTTATAGTTTCTCTATGTCTAAAACTTAAATTCGAAACCTCTAATTAAAAGATAATAAGTCTGTATTATTTTACCAGAGTTCTCGATAGTCCAATCTTTTATCAAACATAGAAGAGTATAACAGTTTTTTTTTTCCAAAAAGAAAATAAGGATTACTTATGTAAATGCAGAACTAGAACTGCTTGCTCTATTAATGAATGAAGTCATAGTGCATTTAAATACGCAACCAGGAAGGGATCCGTATTTATAATACATAGTAATTGTGAGATTTTTAGATCAAGATTGTGTTGGTGTCCCATGGAGATCTTTCATGCCAATGACTTGGAAAGTACATTTCCATTCAAAGATTACAGTTTTATTTGTGTTGTTTTCTTTGAATCTTTTTTACGAGTTCAATTTAGTAATAATATTTTCTTTGAAAATTAAAACTAGCAAATAGAATGTGTCTTGTCGAACCTTCCTTATTTTTGACTAATTTGTACTTGAATTCTTGATAAGTTATTATTACTACAATGGTTAATATGTTATTTATGAGAAGGCTTCATTTCTATTTATATTAGGTGTAAATTTTTTTTATTGAATAATTATTCCATCTTTTATTAACTAATGGATGATGTAAGTTTTCTTTTTTAATAATTTAAAATGTACACCTATTGTAAGTAGAGTTTTTCTCAATATCGATTGTATCAAAAACTTGTATTTTATTTTAGTGATAATGAGAGGAGAATGAGTTTTTCTCCATATAGAATGAGAGGGGAATGAGAGTACCATAGGTTTGTAATTAATTTTTAAAACTGGGTTGTTTTTAAAATTGGCCCAAAAATTATTTTTCAATACTATTGATAATAAAATTCCGAGTTCCACACCACTACCATTTTTTTCTTGATTCATGTGCAATTAATGAAAAAATGCAAACCAACAAATAAAAACCAAATAAACAGAAAAACACAACAGAAAACTAAATTAAAACAGCTAAAAATTAAAAAAAAAAGCAATATAGTACCAAATTAAAAAAAAATTTCCAATGTCAAAAAATACATTAACACTATACAAAACTTGTTAACATTAATGAAAAAATTTCAACCTTTTGTTTGTTAAATTTGAATTTTGACAAAAATCATGTGTTTTCAAGTTATTCTTTACTATTTTATAATCTTTCCACCATATTTCCTCACCAAATCCAAGTGGTTTAGTTGACCTTCTTCTTTTAGCACTCACCTGCTCCTTTTCACTTCACTAACATAAACATAATAAGATACCAAAGAAATTTCCATAAAAAATTACCAAGAGACAAAAAGAAATCAGAACGAAAAGTAAAAGTAAAAAAAAATAAAAAATGATTAGTTATGCAAAACCAAAGAAAACTGAATAAAAACCAAAAATAAACAAAAAAACAAAATGCAAAAATAAAGGTAAACCAAATAAAAACTAAAAGTAGACAAAAAATGCAAAACCAAAAGTAAGCAATAATGTAAAATAAAAAAACATAATAAGATTTCAACTAAATGAAATCAGAATGTACAACAAATTAAACCAAATAAAAAAAAAAAAAAAGAACAAGAAAAACAGAAAACCAACCAAAAAAAAGTAATATAAAAAATCAATAAACTTTGATTATTTTTAGGACTTTTTGAACAGGTAAAGTTTCCAGATTTTTGTCAATTAATTAGAAATACGTAGACTGATGCATCATAATTTCATATATTCATGTATTGTTGTGGTCGATCTTATAAGCAGTAAGAGGGTAACAATGAGTTTCTCAAGACATGTCCAAGAACTTTAAAATGACTGGCAGAATACTCCATGTATAAATAAACTTATACATCCGTATACTCCCTCAAGAAAATTTGTCTGTATACTCCTTAAAAAAACTTTATTTATTGTTTATATTAAGACCAGAGATATATATACAATCCACTTACTCGAAGAGTAAGTTTTTTTTATTCTTTATCTTCATCATCTATTACTTTTTGATTTAATGACGAGAATTAGATTCAAAAAAATAAGTTATATCAATCATTAAATTTGAATACAATAGATGATGAGAATGAAAGTTAAGTTAAAAAAATGTACTAATGAGTAAATTAAACCTAACTCATATACAATATCAGGTGCAAAATGAGCAATATTCGGACCCAAAAGTTCTAATTCCTGCAGATGCCAACAAAGAGCAGAGAAAATACCCTAGATCTACCAAGCCTATAGAGAGAGAAAGAGAAGAGAGAGAAAAAGAGTAAAAGACTTATTAATTGACTCATGAATTTCCTTAATAACAATTTATTAAACATAACAATTTGAAATGTTTCATTAATTATGCATAAAATAATACATAGCACTTTGTGAGAAGGAAAAAGGATATGACTTGTTTGGAATCACATATGAAAAGCTAAAAAAATGGCAATATTAATAAATAATGATCAACAATGTCAAGTTATTAATTGCCAACTAGCAATCTCTCTTACACAAGCCTTACTTCATCAAAACCATGTCCTATATAGTTTTCTAGACAACAAAAAAAATCCTAGTTTTGAAAAATTTTAACCTAAAAGATAATTAAAGTAGTCATATTAATAAATTATATAATTTATATGATGAAAATGGAGAACATTTTTCAGTTTTTAAGCTAAATATCGCAAAATATATATTATATTAGTTGAATATATACACAATAAAATATGTAAAATGATCTAATTATACTATATTTTGCATTAACCAAAATCCAGTACTATAATTTTTGAAAGTATCTCTAACAAATATAAAAAAATCCAAAATCAACAAACCAAGTGAGCAAAGAATGTGCAAACAGATATAGATACTTTCATAATCAAATCTGGCTAGGGACCATCCTTAATTTTAATTAATGTCTAATTAGATTTTTTAGGCCACATTACCACCTAATTACAACACATCAAAGAATGTTGCATCATCTGAGTTGTAAATCAAAGGTCTTGAATAGTCAAATTCATCTACCAAAAGAATTGCATCAAATTATTGATAGTTTCTTCTCTCCAGTGCATTTAAACCTTAACTTAATTCAATGACATGCTATTTTACTTAATTTAATAAATAGTTATAAGAAAATTTGGAATTTAAGAGAGGTGTTTTTAAATCAATTCCTATTTGAAAATACTAAAACTTTAAACAAATAAAGATATTTAATAAATAGATGGCTAATTTTCAATGAATTTCTTTTATAAGCGTTTTATTTGTTCTTACCATGGATCGAATTTGCAATTTTTTGATGCTGAAGTTGACTCCAATTTCATTGGTGATTTTCAACAAATTTTATTTGTGAAAGGTAGACATTTAAATGTAAAAAATTATTAAAAAAAAGGAAAACGTTGGTACAGCAAGGCTGCAATAGAAGTTGTTATGAAACAGTCGTCCAAACAAAATCTTTTAGAGCAGGATCAAAATTAATAAATTTGCTTATGTCTGTCCCCATGAAGTGGACAAGGAAGAAAATTTTTGACACTTATATAAATAAATAATAAATGAGTTTATTTTAAAAACAGTGACAAAAGAATAATTCCAAGTAGGTCGGTGTGGATTAATTCTTCAAATTGACGTTGTTTTACATGGAATTAAAGATGGATTAACCAAACACGCCATCTCTAATAAATCAATTTTTAATATTGTCTTTTAGCTTCAATTTATACATATCAAATTATCAATTTTTCTTAATTAAAATAAAAGTTACCAAAAGATTGATTATAAAAAATTATTCAAAAGATTAATTATAAAAAGGTGATAATGGAAATATGAATTAATAATAAAAAATTATACAAAAGATTATAACTCACTATAAAATTAAAAACATCAAAGAAAAACATTTAAAAATTTTCTTTAAATTGAATATCATCTTAATTAATTAGAATAATCTATAGTGATGATTAATTATAATTTCGGAAATATTTTTTTTCTCTAAGTTTAATAATCTTTAATCCAACAGGAGAATTATGCACATGTTGACACATTACTAATACACATCCTATCAGATGATGTGGCAGCTGACTTTTTTCCACCTTGGATACAAGAAAATCCAAGTTAATTTTACGCAAAACATTTTCTCACATATCAATTTCAATAATACGTCGAGCTATTCTTAATGGTAGCCATCATAATTTTCAGTCTTCACCAAGTTGCATACCTAACAATTACCAAAGTTTCCATCCACATTCTTTTTTATTTTTCTTTTACAATTTTTTAAAGTATGTGTGCTACATTAATTAACCTCTATTTAGATTCTTTTAACAAATTTGCTTACTTAAATTCAAAAATTAATATCTACTATATTTATAAAGATGTATGTTAATCCAACTTTTGCACTTGATAAATTACTATATTCTTTAGATAAAAAGAGTTGAAATTTAAACTCAAGATTGATAAAACGTATATTCAACCACTCGAACTACTCTAAGTGACTACTATGTTATATGTCTAATAACCAACTGTGTATATGTGACACTGTGTGGTAAATTTTTCAGACACTATGAACAGCTTCTATTAGATCAAATAAATTTCCATGATCACTTCTCACGCATTGTTTAAACTGTAAACCCTAAATCCCCACTAACATACTTCCTATAAACACATTAACAATTTTATAAGACATCGATAGGCAATATTGTTGCTTATAAGTTAAGTGGAAAATTCTTACTTAGGCTTGGTGTGCTCATGTATAAAGCCAATTAATAATTGACATGTGAGAAATGCACAAAGTTTAGCTTTAGCGCCTAATGTTTTGCACCGGAGTAAAACACCCACACACCCATATGTCAATTGTTAATTCGTTTGGTGCATGCTTCCACCCATATATCAAGTTTAAGCAAGAATTTTTCTAAGTTATAACAATATTGAAAATGTAACATATAATGATATAAATTAATTAGCAGAGACAAATAGCATATAATCATGGAGGATGGAGCAATAATTTGCAGTAAGTCATTAACATATTATATGTAGTATTTTGTTCTCTTATATTCAATCGTTTTAAAACGTATTATATGAATATATAATATGAAATTTTTATTATCGCCTTTGTTTATTGTTGAGTCTGGGTGAATTTAGTTTTAGGTTTATCACTGAACCATTGAGGATGGGATTTGGAAAGTGCCATCAACTTAGGAGGAAGAACATGTGACGTGAAGAAGCTAAATAGGCTAAGGCTGAATGCATGGAACGTGTAAGCCACTTTTTACAGTGTTGGTATTTGCATGTGTCTTTCAATGATTTGCTAAGGCACACCTCTCTCCAATAATTATTCTTCTTCATTGAGGCAATAAGAGAGTTTCATTGTTGTTAAGTCAACGCATTTTACCAAAACTTTTGTTCAGTTTCGCACTCAATTTGGTTCAAAAGGACCATATTAGCCTTGTTCTTTTTTTCTCCATCGCAAGAATAATTTAGCTAAAAATGTTTGTGGCAACCAAGTTATCATTAAAACGTAACGCAATGCAGTACTAGTTATTTCTTGTATAGATACCGACATTTGATCAATAAGGATTCTAGCCAAGGACAAATTTTTTGTGTGGACGTTGGAGTTCTTTGATTAATTTATATTCAAGTTTGGATAAGATATTTGCAGGCTAAAATATTTTGACTAATTTTGTTTTAAGTCGGATGAAACCCTTATATTTATAATAAGGATAAATCTTTACACTTTAAACTCGAACTCAAGACTTTTGATAAAGGAAAGAGAAATCCGTACTACTTTACCTCCAATTGTTGATGATATATGTTTTCTGATATTTCAAGTTGCATAGAGTTAGATTGATCACTAAAAGAAAGCTAGCACCTGCAATGCAAACTGAGGATTAAGTATAATGCATATACCATAAATTTTGGTCCAACCGTTGTATACTTCTCTAAAGCTGAGAAATAAAGAAATGTTGATGCAAAGGTTATTTAAAATCGAAAAGAACAAAGAAATGAAAAAATGTCGATGTACTATATTAATCCATATTCAATCAAGATGTTGTGTTAGTGGCTCTGAAGGTTAAAATGTACAAACATTAGAATGTACAAACATTAGTGGCTCTGAAGAGGGAAGTAGAGGTTTAAATGTACAAACATTAGAATTCAATTGAAAAAGATAGAGCAGAAGATAACACAAGTACAAAAAGTTGTTTTAGCACTGAAGCTTGTGGCACCTTTTTGTCAGTTTGGTGAGCTGAAAGTGAAAATAAGAAGAAAAAAGAAATTGGCAATTCTGACAATTTAATAGCATTAAATAGCATGCTTTGGCTCTATCCTTCACCACAGGTTTGCAGTTTCTTAAATCCCATATTAATGAAAAGACTTTTGAAACCTGTCTATATTTAGTGAACAAAACAAACCTAATTCTCCTGTATACTTATTATTGTCTGATAAAACTTAACCTCTTGCTGATCTCTCTCTGTCTCTGATAATTCTCATCACTCAAAACCATGAAGTTTCTCAATTCAAGAAGAACACCACCACCATTTCTGTTTTTCTTGATCATCACTATCTCTCTGTATCACCACTCAACTTGTAGGCACCATCTTGAATTCACAAAACTTAAGACTGAATTTTCTCCTCACTTTTCATGGCATTTACCTGCAAAAGCTCCTCAGCGATCAAGCAAAGGTCAGATTGATTCCGTTCATGCAGTTTCTTATAGAACAGTTCCTTCAGGGCCAAACCCACTTCACAACTGATACCTATATATGGTTTTTTCAATTGTATACAGTTTTCTATCTTTATTTTTTCAGTCTGTAGTTCTTTTTTTGCTCTTTAGTTTCTGTTTTTACTTTTGTGATGTACAATTAATAGGTGTTTAGTTGGAAAGAAAGCAAATTTTGACAGGAAGTTTCAATCATTTGATCATATGTTGTACCTGTGATTGATTCAATGAATTAATTTCAGAAATTCTGAAAGCATAATTTTCAACAGTGTAAGAACATGAAACATGCAGTAGTTTCCTTTTTCTTTTTCTTTTTTTTATTTTCTCGTAAGAAATATAATATTATAGAATGAGAAAAGATACCAAATTTTTGGATATATCATTTTGTTGAACTGAAAGTGCCAAGCTAGAGCTGTGCGGAAAACAACAACAGCTAACAAGAACATTGAAAGATGATGAGAAAAGTCAAAACTTTGTGAACAGAAAAGCAATGGATATAAATAATGCATTAAAAGCACATCAAGTTAGTAATAAATTGCGTTTTAGCTACCCACTAAGAGTGTCTATTAGTGTGTGCATTTGCTAGGACTTCGGTGGTTTGCTAAGCAAGTCAATTCACCTTATATCAGCAAATTCGAAGTCTTCATGTTTCTGTTTATTATTTTAGTGCTGGTAGTAGATCTTGTGAATGCATTTTTGTTTTTCTCCTTCAATTCGTCAACTTATATACTGTTGATGAGAAAATTATGAAAGTGATACCGATACAACTGATAATTTCATTGTAAAAGAAAATTACAGAATGAGAAAACTGTTGAAGAAGTATCGATACAATTAATAGGTAAGTATGTTCGTAGTGAATTATAAAAGTAGATTGTGAAAGTAAATTGCAGAAACAGATTATATAATAAAAAAGTAGAGAGATTAATATTTTATTTTAGAAGCTCAATACGCATAAATAATGAATATACAGCTAAACAAACACACCCAATACTAGTTGATGATCTCAGGAACTTCTTGTGAGATTCCGAGATGTAACCCCTTACCATGATTTTAAAAAATTAATGGCACATAAAGGATTTTATTGCAGATGCAACTGCCACCTCTGCAATTTGTTTCTGTTCTTTTTATGGGAAAAATAGCTAACACAGAATGTCTAGTACAGAAGACCAACATATACAAGTGGTGCAATGTATCAGAACGATCAATCAAGAAAGATCAGAATAAATCAATACCTCCCAAAGAATTGTCCAGGTCGTTAATGATTAATGGATGACAATGCCATAGCTGATAATTCTACAGTTTTGTACTGCTTCAGATTTTGCATTAATGTTATCACATTCACAAGTAACAAGGAATCTTAGTACTCTTATTTTGAATGATAATACAATGACAAGGGAAAATTAGTTATCCCTGTTTGATGGCCGAAATCACAAAGCAATCAGATGATTCGGCCAAGTTGACTACTACACGAATGAGAGTAACAAAATATGCCAAACGAGAGCACGTCATATCTACACAAGGCTCACTTTTCGATGAGCTCAGCTACCACACATTTGTTTCCCAGCTCGTAAACAATCTGGTTTCTGATCCTTGTATCAATCAGTAGCCGAACTTCATGAACCAAGGTTTTGAAAAAGCTCCGGAAGATGTGCGTTTGTAAGCTTAGTCCTTTTGCTAATCTCATGCTTCTTCTCGATCTTTTGCTTGTTCGAAATGCCTTGCAACTGGGCCGCTGCTCTCCTCTTTGCAGTGTTGGTCGCAGGCTTCATTCCGTTCTTCTGAAGATCTTTCTCAATGTCAAGCATGTCACGAGGCAACTCAATCCCTCGAAAGAGCTGCTTAAGATCATCATCTACCTTAATGATCACCCTGGGGTCATTAGGGTAGGCAATGTCCTCCTGTGAGCCGAAGTTTGACAAGAGCCCAATTTAGCCTGCAGCTTTCAAAGCGTGAAAAGGCAAGTATTTGTCTTCGCTTATAATAAGCACAACTGAAACTCTTTGTAGACTTAACATGAACAATACGAGAGAAAATGAGGAGTAAACTGATTAGAGATCAAATACTCTAGATAGACAGAGCCATGGGGACAACAGAAAATATAGTAAACTAAAGAGGAAAGAATAAAAGAAAAGCAAACAACATTGCGAGCTCAACACATAAAGCAAACGCTCATCTTCTTACTAATAAACTATTTTTTTCCTCTCATCATTTTTTAAGAAAGCAGATTAAGAAAGAGATATTATGATAGCTTTAAAAGATGACATGAAACTTCAAGAGATAGTCAAAACCAAAATGCATCATACACCATATATATATATATACCAACAGATATCAGAACAAAAGGAAAAAGCAGTTTAATAAGCTTCAAAGAGTATTAAATTATTACTTTAGAGTGGAAGGCCCAGTTATGTGAAATTGTAACATGACAGCATAACAACAAAACTATTCTTCAAACTTGTACATACTTGCAAGTCCTCCATTACTGTTGGGTATGCATCCTTCAGATCAATGACAGCAATACCCTCAGGAAATTTCCGTATCAAGACAAGTAGTTGACCCTTGTCTTTCA
>CAODLS011722691.1:0-13102 GCA_948243855.1 Flueggea neowawraea | reverse complement strand
GGCGCACAATATGTGAGACGATGCACCTTTGAGGGTATGTTGCTCAAACTCACGCAAGTGAGAAAAGTTACCTTGTTCAATGTTCTCTATTGAATTTTGTCGTTAGTAGATGGTTAATTCAAATTTAAGGATCCTCACAATAAAGTTGTGGCATAACTTTATTTAATACCAACTAGTTCTAAGAAGGAACAAGTTGAGTATGCAAGGAATAACTCGAAAGTGGGAGTTTAAGGATTTGGCATGTGCAAATTTGTTTTGTGCAAAAGCTAAAACATTTCTTGCATTAACTTCGGTCGTAACTGTATTGAAGTTTGCCTTCAATATTTATTCTAATAATAACGTCATTTGTTAGACTATGTTTTGAGTGAGAGACTACTTTATAACTACAAGTGGTTTCTTAGTTAAAGTAAATGACTTAATTATTAAAAGTCCTAGTTTTCATTTGTTGCCACTTCACGTAATCAGGAGAGATTATGTGAAGTTAATGCACGTAATATAACCACTTTGACAAAATCAATTTTATTGATTAGCTCAACTGAGATTATTAGACAATTGTGTAAGTTCAAATTATTTAATTACGAGCATTGCAAAGAGGAGAAAATTAGAGAGGAAACCATTTCAAAATGCACTTTGAGCTGAATTTTGTTGCTATTAATCCACTTTTGATGTTTGATGTCAAAAAGAAAGAGAGGGCAAGGCTAAGACCTACTACTTTATCACTGATATATATATGACTGTGAAAAGTACGGTCATATTTATTTGATTTCTTATAAGTAAGACTAACCAAGTTAGTTCTTACTCATTGCAAGTCAAGATGAGAATCAAATAAAGCTTTGTGAATTGACTAAGGTCTTGAACATCTACTAGATGGAATCAAAGTTTTTTGTGATGAAAGAGAATGCAACATAAGTTGTTCATTAATATGGTGCGAACTATGATGGCAAATGCCACAATGTTCAAAATCCACCCTCTAAGTTCGTTACTTATGCATCTCATGCTTTATGGATTGGTCGAGACCTAAACTACTTGAAACTAAGAGATGAATTGTCAATATCTATGATACCTTGGTCTAAAAGACCAATAGGCTAAAGGCGTTAGACACCTTGCTATGTCAAAATGACACATTCATCATGGAATAATGAGAAATTGGCATAGTAATAAGTTATAAGAAGTCACATTCTTAGTGAATAGATTTCTTAACTAGGATAAAGTGGAAAATATTTTATTTTATTTGAAAATCAGGAACTTAGTCCCTCAGGATCACTCCATCCAAGTGAGAGAATTCTTGAGGAGGATGACGATAGATGAAGCGGAAGTTGGATAATGTAGATTACGTCCTTGGTTTTTAAAATCTCAAGATATAGATCTAAACCAAAAAATTTTCCTCTTTTTCTCTGAAAGGGATGCATCGCTAAGTCTTAGAACGATTCAAGGTTTTAAAAAAATTTCCAGAGATCGATCCATTGATACTAGCGATTGTTCTCTCTTTCTCCGAAAGGGATGCGTAGACTACATCTTGGAACGATTCAACTTTAATCATATCTATCTCAAACGTGTGCGAATGTTCTTGATCCTGACTTAAGTGGCAGGAAGATTCCTATTTCTAGTGGGAGTACAAAATCTTGATCCTAATGGGAGTTTTGTTTTCCAGTGGAAATAGGGAACTTGAATCCAGTAGAAATATTTTCAAAAATGCATAGAATTAAAAGGGATAAAGTCTCACAATGACATTTCTTCGATAAATGAACCGACCGTGATTCTTTTTGGTAAAGTCTCACGGTGACATTTTTTCTATAATTGAATCGATCGTGATCCTTTTAGTAAGCCACAAGTCAAGAACGAGCCTGCAAGTATGTAATGGGTTCGCTCATCCCAGTGAAATTTGTATGGATTAAAGCAATGGAAGCATGGGTGACATTTGAGAATGAACCATGTTTGAGAATTAGTTAATCTACCCAAAGGGTGAATACCCATTGGAGATAAGTGGATACATGAGCGATAAATCGAGTGAGACATCGATAATCGCCAATGAAATTTAGTCAACGAGATTGAAAAGTTCAACTTGTTGAAAGATTTGCCTTCATTAAATAGACTTTGTCATTTGGACTAGTCTATACCTTGACCTATATTAATGAATGTAGAGACTCATTTTCTCGTGAGAGAATTTGGAGTAGAAACCTATAAGGTTTAACCTAATAGTTTTATCGTCAAATTCTCAATAGAGAATTTGGAAATAAAATCTATAAGGTTTAAACCAATGGTTTCATCGTCTAAGGTATGACCTTAGATATTCTTGGAGAGGATGGTACATTCATATTCGTTATGATAATACCAAGTATTTTAAGGTGAATCTTGTCATTCTTACATTGTGTGAACGTCACACTTGTGGCTAGAAATGGTCTAACATACCTGAATGACTTCAAAGATTAGTCAATGTCCAACTTTGATATTACTAATATGGGTTGACCTTGGAGTCAAACTCCAAGAGATCGTTCGAGTAAATCGTTGTACCTCGTCAAGTGAGATGGATCAACAAACTACTAGAATGCTTCAAGATGCAAAAATGCATAACCCATATATACCCCGTGACTAAGAGAAAGTTTCTTAGTAAGTGAATGTGTCCATAAATCTATTTGAGATGAAGAATGTGTAAGGAATGTTCTTCACGTAAATGTCATGTGAATGTCTTTTGTAGTCTAATAAAGAGTACATATGTTGATTACATGACAATGTCTTGTAGTAAATGCCTATGTGTGTATAATGACTAGAGTTTGCTATGTTCTCAAGTTTGTTGGAGAATTTTTTGGTGATGAGTGGATAACGAGAGAGACTTGAAATGAGAGGAGAGAAATCAACACCAAGAATTTAGAGTGGTTCGGCCAACATTGCCTACATCCACTACCTAAGTCTCACCACTTAGGATTTTCACTATAATAATGATTGATTATGGCTTAAACCAACAAAGCCAATACACGAGGAGTTCAACAACTCCAAGGCCTACACGATGTTGTTTTCTTTAGGTTCACAACAAACCTCTACAATGTTGTTTTCTATAGGCTTACAACAAACCTCTACAATGTTGTTTTCTATAGGCTTACAACAAACCTTTCTCAAACTCTCAAAGTATTTACAAACTATTTATAACAGATGAAGCTCTATGCTAGAGTTTGATATTTGAGCTTGATGCTTGAACTTTGATCTCTAGTTTAATTGGTTGTTTTTCTTGGTTGGAATTGATAGGAAATTTGGCCCAATGAGTTCTGAGGTTTTTCAACACGTTCTCAGCCTTCTCTTGATGTATTTATAACATTTTTATGCCATATGACCGTTGCTTTGAAGAAACTAGCTGTTGGAGTGCATTTAATGCTCTGCAGCTATCTGTGATCTTCACTACGTACGTTGAAATATATAAGACATACGTTGATCATGATGAATTCCAGTTCATGTACATTGTACCACTCGTGACGTACGTTGATCATGTTAACTTCTCAGATAACGTACGTTGAATTTTCTCTGCGTACATTGTGCTTGCACTACGTACGTTGTGCATGTATGACGTACGTTGTTTTTGATCTGGAGCAATCCAATAGTCTCTGTTTCTTTTTTATGCCACGTCTACGTACATTGTAAATTTCACTACGTACATTATGTCTATTGGCAGCGTACATTGCATGTGTACTGCATACATTGTTCAACATGCAGTGGCTTGTTTTGCAGTTCAACACTCTCCAACGTGTTCCACTTCAAGTCAAACATTTTGCTCATCATCAAAACCTTTATACATCATCAAAACATATAAGGAACTTATTTTTGATCACCCATGATCCAACAATCTCCCCTTTTTTGATGATAACAAAACTTTGAAGAATTAATGGCTACATGAAAAGCAACACAATTGATCAAGGATTCCATCCTTGTCATTTGATTAGTAACATACAAGAGTGAATGAAAAAAAAATTTCTACCCCCTTTCATTCATACATAACACTCTCCCCCTTTTTGTCATCAATCAAAAGATTAAACAATTTAGCAATAATAAACATTTTCACTCTCCCTTTCAAAAATAATTTATGCATATAACAACAAAAAAATAGGCTATCCCCCTATTTGCTTCAAAACAATGCACATATATGAATAAAATAAATCATGCAAATAGTAATAATTAAACAAGAAATAAAAATTGCATGAAATATAAAAGAACAAAATTTAAGAAGTACCTAATATGCCGAAAGGCATACATTGGCCAATGGATCTCCATCATCACTTGAAGAAGAACTATAGTCTCTCTTTTTTTTTCTTCTTTCTTTCCTTCAACCTCTCCATATCTTTTTGTTGATTCTTTTTGTTTTTCAGCAACTTCTCATAAGTTGCTATCATTTTACAGTAAAACTTTAGCTCTTTATCCTCCTCTTCATCCGAGCTCGTTTCTCCTTCACTATCCTCTTTTTGACAATGAGTGGAAGCTTTCAATGCCTTCCCATGCTTTGGTCTTTCATCTCTTGATTTGAGCATAATCTCATAATTTCTAAGTGACCCAATTAAAGCACTAAATTCCAAATAGTTTAAGTCTTTGGACTCCATGATGGAGGAGACCGTTGCATTCCATGCTTGAGGCAACGACCTTAAAATCTTCTTCACCTTATCGCTATTAGAGATTGGTTTTCCAAATGAGGCAAGACCATTTGTGATTTCTGCAAAGCGATCAAGCATGTTGTTAATGCTTTCATCCTCTTTCATAGAGAATAACTCATAGTCATGTAGAAGCATATTAACCTTAGTTTTCTTGCCTTGAGTTGTGCCTTCATGAGTAATCTCAAGCATTTCCCATATCTTCTTGGCATGGTCACAAGAGAAAATTCAGTTGTACTCTTCTTGACTCAAAGCACAATATAATAGTTGAGTAGCTTTGGCATTTCGACTTAGAGACTTTCAATCTTTATTGTTGAAGTCTTTATACTCCTTCGGTGTGCCATCTTCATTCTTGAAAATTTTTGGACCAAGAACAATCACCTTCAATAGCTCAATATCATATGATTGGATGAAAATAATCATCTTTTTCTTCCAAGAATTAAAATTTGAGCCATCAAATAAAAGAGGAGTATAGAGAGAAGCACCAGATACACATGAAGGAGAATGACCGAAATCCATTTTTATAATGTAAATCTTTGCTCCAAGGTTGTTAAACCTTTTTGAACGGAGACCCTCTCTGATACCACTTGTTGGATAATTTTTCAGGGATGAGTGGATAGCGAAAGAGACTTGAAATGAGAGGAGAGGAAACAACACCAAGAATTTAGAGTAGTTCGGCCAACCTTGCCTGCATCCACTACCTAAGTCTCACCACTTAGGATTTTTACTACAACGGTGATTGATTACGGCTCAATCCAACAAAGCCAATACACAAGGTTGATTCTGACTCAACAGCTCCAAGGCCTACACAATGTTGTTTTCCTTAGGTTCACAACAAACCTATAGAATGTTGTTTTCTATATGTTTACAACAAACCTCTACAATGTTGTTTTCTATAGGCTTACAACAAACCTTTCTCACACTCTCAAAGTATTTACAAACTGTTTATAATAGATGAAGCTCTATGCTAGAGTTGGATATTTGAGCTTGATGCTTAAACTTTGATCTCTAACTTGATTGGTTGTTTTTCTTGGTTGGAATTGATAGAAAATTTGGCCCAATGAGTTCTGAGGTTGTTCAACACGTTCTCAGCCTTCTCTTGATGTCTTTATAGCACTCTCATGCCATATGACTGTTGCTTTGAAGAAACTAGCTGTTGGAGTGCATTTAATGCTTCTGCAGCTTTCTGTGATCTTCACTACGTACATTGCAATATATAAGACGTACGTTGATCATGCTGAATTTTAGTTCACGTACGTTGTACCACTCGTGACGTACATTGATCATGTTAACTTCCCAGATAACGTACGTCGTGAATGTATGACGTACGTTGTTTTTGATCTGGAACAATCCAATAGTCTCTGTTTCTTTTCTATGCCACGTCTACGTACATTGTAAATTTCACTACGTACGTTGTGTAATGTACGTTGCACTTGTACAACGTACGTTGTTCAATATGCAGTGGCTTGTTTTGCAGTTCAACATTCTCCAACGTGTTCCACTTCAATTCAAACTTTTTGTTCATCATCAAAACCTTTTTTACATCATCAAAATATATAAGAAACTTATTGTTGATCACCCATGATCTAATAAAGTTAACTAGCAAATATTGATCAAACACGTAAGGAGAGTGTTGAAAAGCAGTCAATAAGATACTTGAAAACTTTAGAGACACTGCAAGACACTGTATTATCGTAAAGACTTACTATAAAAAGAAACACAGCTATTATTCCATATGATGATGTGGACGTGAGGATGTCCATGTATAGTTATGTGTTCTTACTCAGCAGAAAGACCACTTTACGTAATAGTGAGGAACACGTATAAGTAAAAGGCAAGTGAAGCTGAGACCATAACTTCATTACCTGTAGTGTAATATAATGGTTAGCTATACAGTGGAATGGTTCACTTAGCTCTATCTACCTAAAGAACCAACGACTGTCTTTAGTGACAGACAACCTTGATTGCTTAAAGATCGAAAAGATCTAATAGAAGTCTAAGCAAATCGAGACTAAGTATTGTGTTATGAAAGACTTGTTTGCACGAGGACAAGTAAATTTGAGTACAAGTTTCAAAAGGTGAATTGAACTTGGAAATGTAAATTCATGTGAGACGTGATTGAAGATCTGTTAATAAAAGGCTTATGAGGAATAAGTTCCTTAAAATTCGCATGGCACACAAAGTATGTAATCCCTTATAACATGATCTTTAATAAGATCATCATAAGCAATACACGAGCACAAATGTTGAGAGTTGACATTTGTAGTATCGTTAAGTGAGAAAGCATGTTGGAAAGAGAAATAACCCACTCACACGGGTGTTTACCTTAATTTTCCTAGTTCGTTGGGGAAAGAACTAAGATGAGGCTGGTTTTGAACGTAGAAAGAGACTTAGAGTGCATTCATAATCAAGAGGTCATCTTGCATTTTACAGTTGTGAGTTCATTGTAAAAGGGCAAGAAAAAGTAGTACGAAAAAAGACGTACGCCATAAGATAAATTTCTATGTCGATAATTAATTGATCAGATGTTAAATTAAGAGACTTTTAGCATATTCTGTCTTAAACCAGAAGTAATCATGTCAAGTGTTAATTAAGGTTAGATGATGAAATGCATCGTAATCGAAACTTCTGTGTGGTGTTTATAATGTTATATAAACATGCGTTCCTCCAAGGGAATGAAAGAACACAACACATGATCATACCATGTGTGCTATATACCCGACCATAGGGATGCAAAAGATTGAAAAATGATCTCACTTTTTCTAGTGTGAGACCCTGCCGTAAAAATGTGGTTCTTGGTAATACCTACCCTTAGAACCCTTAACACATTCAAGACGTGTAGTTGAGTTTGACTACTTTAGCTTGTCGTTAATGGTCATGATTGATTTGACCAAGCGTGACAAGCTGGGCAAGTAAACTTGGCTATGTGGATTGTCTGGCGTAAGAGGGAAAGTTTGTTTCTAGACACATTTGCACTAGTCTCATAAGTTTGCTTAGCTAGCTCTCATGTGATCTGTCACATGATGTGTGAACTATGAGTAAAGCTTTCGTGAGATCGAGAAGTTCGAAAGCAGCGATTCTGTGATTACGAACTAGGGGAAATGCATACGTTCCAGCAGATTGTGTTGTTGTTGCATACACTATGATATAATGGAGTTATTCTGCAAGAGACTCCTTCTGGCAGGATTGAGTAAGAAGTTGTTATATATCCCTTACAGGTGTATAACAATTATGCTCTTATCGTATGCTAGTCACGCGGTCTATTTGCCTGTATGATGAAATGATCGAGCATGGTTATGTGAGTGGTAACCATATTACATGATGATGTACTATTTCGTCATGTGCGAGTGAGAGATGTTGGAAAAAGCGATTCGCCCATGACGAGTGGATCAAACTCGATTGGTCAAGGTGTGAACCGAGACGATGGACCAAGACCAATTGGAGAGTCCAATTGAAATGGACCCGCAAGGCCCATGTCCTAAGCTCATTGGGCCCAAAGCCTATTTAAGGACTTATAAATATGAGTGCGAGAGAAAAAGAAAAAAAAAAGGAAATAAAAGAGAAGGAGGAAGAACGTTTCTTCCCTCCACCATTCTTCCTCCTTCTTTCTTCTATCTCTCTCTTTCTCTCCATCCATCTTCTTCCACTATGCTTCAGTAGTATAAAGATGTCGATCCGTGTGGCATCTAGACTGTAAAACAGACGAGCACTTCCGTCACCAACCCGACAATGGTTTGCTCGCGAGGCCAATATAAAACCGATCCTGACCTTTGTCTTCCACTGCTGGTTTGGTCGAGCTTCCGCATGAATTGAGGTAGGTAACTCGAACTTACTTTATTATATTGTTTATCTGTTGAACCGGTAGCTGGATTCTTTCATCTCATTTAATAAATATTTTATTTTTCTCTCTCCTTTTTAGATGTACAATGTACTACTTTTTCTCTTAGTAATAAAAAAAATTATTTTTATTTTTTAAAAAACTTTTAATAAAAATAAAAAGTACCATAAATTATATAGATTGAAGATAAAAATTTTCTCCAATACTATTTTTTTGGTTTGAGTCTTTATTTTGTAGATAATAAATTTTTATTAGAGGAATGATGAAAAATAATTAAATGATAGTAGAGATAAAGAACAAAATATATGAGAAAATGTACATTTTATTAATGACAATTAAAGTAGAGAATTATTTTTATTAGCTAGATATGAAAAATAAACTCTAATTTTTATATTATTTTTAAAAATAAAAAAATATAAAAAAGTGAGTTAGAATTAAATTTTAAAATATTATTTTATATAATAAAAAAATATGAATATAAAAAATATTCTTAAAGAGAAAAAAAATACAACCAATAAGAGAATGTGTTTATAAAGAGTGTTGCTATCATTTCTCATATTACCTAACGAGGCTTCAAAACCTGACCAAAAGAATTTTGATACGTTGACTCTTATAAGAAATAAGCCCTAATTTTTTGATGTTGAAAGCGATTATAACACCAATTTGCCAAAAACCTATAGGTGATGAAGGAATTTAGAACCGCTTAATGAATATTTTGGAATTAAAATTTGATGCAAAAAGTAAGAACTCATAAAGCCTGTGGGGATGGGCAAGAATTGCTGGTAATAATGATGGTCGATTGATATTTACCAACAGAAGTTAAGGACATTTCTAACACTGTGTAAAAAGGTTGCCGGGAGATACGCAGTTAGCTGTCGGTGGCCAAGCCACTCATTATAATCAATAAACTACTTCATCACTGTCCATTTGCTCCTTTTTTCATTCAAAGGCCACACAGGAATTCATTGTTTTCTGGTTTTTATGAAAATATTTTTGTACAGTTGAATTGGTTCTTAGTAAAAATCTATAATGAGACTTATGTTTTGATCATTTAGTGTTAAAAACGATTTTAGTATTAAACTCACAACCTTTGGATTATGATGATAATGAACTTAGGATTGAAAACTGGATTATTCAACCACAGAATCGTAGAAAAGAGAGTTTTTTAATAGAAATGTTGAGTTGATGATATATTCACAGTAGAAGCTAGCTTCAGCATCACACAACTGAAACAGACTAAAAATGCATCATCTTCTATTTTGAAAGCCATCTAAACCTTTTGATAACTGTCTACTGGTAAGGATATGGTTACTAGAAAAAAAAACCCCAAAAAAAGAAATTTTCTTTTGACAAACCAATATTTTATATATGTAATTATGAAATGCACATAGCAAAGTAGCAACCATGGAAAGACTCTCTGACAAGCTCTCTTCTTCATCTTCTTCCTCCTCCATCTCTGAACACTCCAGCTCCAAACCCAACACTTCTCTCAGGCTTGGCTTGCCTGGCTCTCAGTCCCCTGAGAGGAAACCAGTTCTTTCTGCTTTGTCTCTTTTTGGTAAAGACATTAATGACACCACCAACACCTCTGCTACTGCTAATGGGTACTGTCTTAGCCCATTGAAGAATTTGGTGTCAGGTGCTAAAAGGGGTTTCTCAGATGCCATTGATGGGAAATGGGTTTTCTCAGCCAATAATGGATCTGAAGCTGATTTGGATAAAGGTGGTGCCTTGTTTTCTCCCAGAGGTGATAATAGTACTACCCAGAAATCTTCTGTTTATGGAGCTCCTAAAAAAGAGGCCGTTGGGCCTGTTCAAGAGAAAACCAGTCAAGTTTCTGCTGCTAATGAGAACAGTAGTGCTCCTGTTGCTAAGTAAGTTCAGCCTTTTTTCCCCTTTTTTCGGCTTCAGTGTTTTGTTGAAATTCAAACAAAGCTAAGTTACTAAGTTCAGGTATGGATGTTAAAGATTGCTCTTTTTCATTTGATTTCTTCATGAAATTGCCTGTTTCCCTTCTTGTATTTTGGCTTAGTTGATACCTGTTTCTTTGCATCCGCCTGGGCATGAAGGTCTTAGCTCGCCAATAGGCTCAGGAGTGTATATTGCTTGATCATTGTTGTTAAAAGCGTGCTTGAAGCTCATTTGTTGTGTTCTCCTGAAGAAATTTCACACAGGAACAAGAAGTTGGGCTCTTAAAGGCTCAGCGTCAATTTTAACAGCACTGATTAAGAGTTATCATGTTGTTAACCTGGATTTGTTAGAGTACAGGCTAGATTTTCTATCAAATTTCAAAATTACATGTAAAGTTTCATGCGAAGGGACTTAAAGGCAAAATCAGATTTTTGTACAATATGTATATGTAACAGTGTAAGTCGTAACATCTCTTCCACTTAGCATCCTCTTGATTGCTGATCTAAAGATTTCTGTAACAGGGCACAGGTGGTGGGATGGCCACCAATTCGAGCATTCCGAAAGAACTCAATGGCCACAAATTTGGCAAAGAATGACGATGCTGAAGCTAAGTCAGGATATGGGTGCCTTTATGTAAAGGTTAGCATGGATGGTGCTCCATACTTGAGGAAGGTCGACCTCAAAACTTATACCAACTATACCGAACTCTCATCTGGTCTCGAGAAAATGTTCAGTTGCTTCACTATTGGTAATCTCTCCATCTCTTTCTCTCTCTTTCTTCACACACACAAAAAAGAAGGGTTTGCAAGCAAAAGTACCTGCCCAATATTTTTGGTCCAAAACAGGAAAATGCATGAGCTAAGAAGAGTCACATTCATTATCTGCTCAATATCATGCAAATTTCATCCTTAACTGCTTTATTTATTTCTTGACACTGCAAATATTTACATCTGAAGTTAGTTTACCAGATTTGCACATTTGTGCTTCTGGTGTGAACTGGCAATGCCCTATTAAGGGAATTCAGGAGTACCAGTAGTGGAGGAGAATGTTATGTCCTATGGAAAGAGCTAAATATTTCTGACCCTTACCAGTTTCCCTCAATTTCTTTTCAAACACGCTTGAAATTTCTACATTGATATGTTATCAGCAATGAAGTTGTCCAATATGTGCCATAGGATGATTGACTTATGTTTTTTAATAATTCTGGTATAGGACAATGTGGTTCTCATGGACTTCCAGGGAGAGATGGACTGAGCGAGAGTCGTCTGAAGGATCTTCTCCACAGCTCTGAATATGTTCTGGCATATGAAGACAAGGACTGCGACTGGATGCTCGTTGGTGATGTCCCATGGGAGTAAGTGCACTTATTTTTTTTCCCAATATGTATTCAAGTTAATGAGTAGAGGCTGATATGCCAGTGAGCCATGCATTTCCATAGCTAAATGACCTGAGAAACAACATCCTGGAACTTCAGTTCCTTTTGAAATAGTCTGATATGATACAGTACAGGAATTATCCGACATTCGTATCAGGAACTTGCATCTGATTATTTTCCTTATTGGATTTCCAGGATGTTTACAGAATCTTGCAGAAGATTGCGAATCATGAAGGGCTCAGAGGCAATTGGACTTGGTAGGTTATTTTTTAATGGAAAGACTCTTGTTCTATTTCGATATTTAGCTAATTTCTCATGTTTAGATGCCTTGTTTGAACATTGTGGAAGCTAATTATGGTGTATCTTCTTGTTTACAGCTCCAAGGGCCATGGAGAAATGCAAGAACCGCAATTAGGATAAATTTGTCTTGAAGCTACAAAAGGAAGACGATGTTTTCTATAGAAGCCTATAAAGTGTGTTGAGTTGAGCGCTTTGCTCATAAACCATATTTGTTTGGCAATGTCACAAGCTTTGTGTATTTAGTAGTGAGTTGAGAAAAGAAAAACTCTGGAATTGACACATGATGTTAATGAAAACATGTTCCAAGTATTTTAAGTTTGCCTAGATCAATGGTTTCTCCTGGCTTAATTTCAAGTCTCTGTAAATGCATAGAACAGTTCCGCTAACAGATTGTCAACTCCGTTGACTGAACTAGAAGTACCCACTAAATTTGTTTTGTGTTTGCTAACTTCTGCTGAAGCCACAGAGGGATCTGGGAGGAAGCCATTTACATAAGATTACAACTCACGAGTCACGAGGGTTTTGTAAGTGAACTTGTGACAAAAAAGATCACAAGTTCACTTCGTGGAGCCAAGAAATTCAACACAAAGCTTAGTCCAGGAAAGATATATTAGGATCAAATTACTGAAAGATTTGATACAACTGTGACACAACGTAGGAGCCATTGAGGGAAAAAAATGAATCTCCCACATATGTAAAGTAGAAACAAAAAAAAAAAGTGATCAGGTCTGAAAATCTATGGGAGAAAGATCAATATTAACAACTTTTGTGCTTTCATTTAGTGGAAAAATAAACATATACCATGCATTCTGGCCGAGGATCTAATAGTCGGGCTCAGAGATTTGAAGATATACCATCTGGGTATAACCATTAAATACGGATTTATCAAGTCTAAACAAGCCATAGCGCCCATCTTCAACAATAGGGCTCACAGCTCGAGCAGGATCATATCGTGTTTGATGAGTTAGCGACGGACCAGCAGTTGGAGGGAGCTCCCAGTAAACATCAAGAATCGATTCAATGAACCGGCTATTCTGAAAGTGCTCTGCA
>CAODLS011722680.1:0-10967 GCA_948243855.1 Flueggea neowawraea | reverse complement strand
GGAATGGCATGGACACCATTCACACTTGAGGATGCAATGGATTTGATGTGGCCAGGCAGCTTTCGGTTTGATATACAACTACCGCAGCCACCATCCGAGTCACTCAAGCTTGACTTGGACCTGCGACTCTGATCTGTACTTCTCCAAATTAAAATTTTCTTCTCATGATACTTCTGTTGGAATAGCTATGACTTGTTTATCCACCAAAAATAGAAACTAACATAGATGGGAAACGGACTTATGTGAAATTTAAAATGGAAAATAATAGTTCTGTAAAATAGTAGATATGCAGAGATGCATGCCCTTTATTGACAAAAAAACCAATACCATATCCTCGATCTTCAGTCATTCCATTTCTTGAAAAATAAATGCGCATACCTGGGGCCATCTTTCTGAACCGTTCTTCTTTTCTTTTTTTTTTTGTAAATTCATTACCAAGTTGTTCCTTTTTTTACTCTGTGAGATATTGATCTCTGTAGCCTTTGCCATATTTTTTACTCTGTGGTAAGTAGTAGCTAAATCTTGGTTGTTTTAATTATGGAAGCAGATTGTATTTGTATCTTTATCTTGAAACGCTATACTTCCAAAAGAATAGTTTCTTTCGCATCAAAACCTCTCTTAACTTGTATCAGAGTATCTTTTTATTCCTAACCAGGTCTTCTTCAATCTCTTCCACCACAATTTTGCTCATTACCGACCCTTCTCTATTAGCACAAACTTCACCAAATTTCACAAACTTACACAGAATAATACACCTTGTCTGCCAAAAATCTATCATCTATTCTTATATTTTTTTCTCCATGCAAACAATTAATCACGAATTCTAAAAAAGGGGAAATGGACAAGAAAAATTGTTATTAATGGAACAATTCCTTTAAAGCCTTCTTTATTGATGCATGATTTTCCACCACCTAACAATCTCATCTGTCCTCTTAAATTATTTTCGCATTTTTTAACCTTCTCTTCATTAATTTGTCCATGCTCATACGACAGATCTTGTTCATTTTGTTAAATATAATACTATTAAACTTAGAAATGCAGTTCTGGTCAAACCCAACTGAGCCACGTCGAAGTTGACTAAACATTCATCGGATTTAACTAGAAAATTGTTAATCTTAAGAGATGGAAAGTTTAAAAATTGGGTTTGGTAATCAGCGGTGGGAAAGGCTTCCCCCGACCACACCCAAACACTTGGGGTTGAGTAAAATACGTGAATATTTATTATATTTATCAATAATATTTGTAAATAATTTATAATAGCGTATATATATACGTTGGTAGTATATATAAGGGATTGGCAATTTGGTATATATTTGCAATTAATTAAAGTATTATAATCCAATTATTATTTATATAGGCAAACATTCGTAATATCATTGAACTTTTTTAATTTAGAATGGATAGTACTGAAGTTGATATATCATAAATTGGTTTATTATACAAATTTATTTATTTTTTTTTCGAATAGAGGGGAGCGGGGGCCACCGAAGGTGTATACCTCTCAGCTGGACGTAACCATGCAAGCAATTACTCCCCGCCGTAACATATCGCTTGCTCGACGATAACCGATATACACTCACCACGACACTCATTGGGAGCCCACAGAGGGATACACCCAAAGAGATATTTGGAGGGGTCCAAGTAGACAGTGGTGGGTCTCGAACCTTGGTCTGTCACGGAGCATTGCTCTCTTTTCCGCTGAACCACCTCCCAAGAGGTAAATTTATTTATATTTAACACCACAAAAAATGGAACCCAAAATTATGTTGTCACTAAAGTAAAAAAAAAGTCAATTTGACTAGTTATATTATGCAATTGATCTTATTAGAAAAATAATCATAATATCACGATGCAGTAGTAAGATCTAGTCAATTTGAGTTTAGGTTCAAGTTTGGTGTAATTTTCTTTAGGGAAAAATATGCATACATCTCTTAGTTTTGGAACAATTTACTATCACAACCCTATGTTTTCTGAAATCTCTTATTTTCTCCTTGACACTACCTCCGCTAATCGACAATAGCGGACCACATTATGCTGTAGAACGTGACACAAAGGCTTATAAGATCGGATGATATGGAGAGTAGTTTAACAAAAAAGAGATTAGTGGAAGTCGATCTGACAGTTACTATATGGGTCGAGGAGAAAATTGGTGATGGTAGATGCTAGAGTTTCAAAGCGGGATTTTAGGTTAATAAAAAAAGAGAAGAAGAATAGAAGTGACTTTATGGGAAGTAGTCATCAACAGAGGAATTAAGAGATAAGATGAAAGAAATCTCCATTTAGGAATTAGATTATCTGTAAAGGATTGAAGAGGAGATACTAAACACAATAAAGAGAGCAATTCTGTCAAAAATAATGTGGGCCCTACATACCACATCATACAACTTAATGTTTTCCGTTGGTGTTAACTGAGAGAGGCGAGTATTAGGGCTGTATTAAGATATTTCAGAAAATATAGGATGTGATGGTAAATTATTCTACAACTGAAGGATGTCCGGGTATTTTTTCCCTTTTCTTTACCCAATTGTATTAGGGTATGGGATTTAGTTCAAACTTTGTCTCTGGCTGTGGCAAACCCCGCCCAAAACCCCACCCCATCTCCATAATAACTGTTACTGATTGAACTTGATTTTTTTCTAAAGTTATCTAATGTAGAAGGACAAATTTTGGACGCTGGATATTTCTAAAATCTTCTCTTGATGTTTAGACAGCAATCACCTTTTTCTCTGGTCGGGAACAACTGTTTAGTAATTCTAAGAAGGACAAAAAGGAAGTTTAGAGCTTTTGGTAGAAGAAAAGACTAGGAGATTATGAAGTGGGCATTTCTTCCTCCAATTTAAGATATTTGGCTGGAGAGTAAAACTGAGGTCTTTATGCATAAAAACTGCTGGTTTTAGTTGTGAAAGTATAAAGTTTTGATAAGTACATGCTCCAAGAGTTCTTTAGAGGTATGCTTTTTGTTGTAGGTGTGAAACTTAAAAAGAGAATGATTTTATCATTTTCTTCAGATTTTCTGTCCTTTGGTTGATAGAAGGATATCTTATGTTTCAAATTGATATAACCTTCTTTCTTCATTAACACTCACATATTAAAATCTCAAATTATCATGGACACCACGTTCTAAAGATTATTGCGTGTCTTTGTAAAATTAACACTAGAAGTGGAACTCTGTACTAACAATTCTTGATAATCCACCAATTTAACAGTTGATGTGTACTCCAAATAGATTCTCTCCTGCCAAGTCCCATGTTAGACACCTTAAGAATAATTCTACAATCACTCTCTTATGCTACATGAATATGCATGACTTAAATATTGCTCTAAAGTCTCCAAGTTTTTCTCTGACACTGCCTTCACTCAGTCGATTTTTATGCTTCCTACACATCATGGTTTATCCGATTCCTCAAGAAATTTATTGTTGCTGGATTTTTTTTTCTACCCATTACTCATTCTTATAGATAATAACATCACATTAACAAAAAAATAAAAAGGTATTTCATAATCACTACATCTCCCTAATATGTTAACAATGTTCAAGTCATAGAGGACAGAGTACACAGAAAATCAATTTGCTAGCTTAAATAAACTTCGGTTAACATTTACTACATTAAAACTTTGTTTAACTGTCCTCTGATGCATCAGCAACACTGAAACACTAACAAGTTCAGTAGTTATATCGTGAATCTAGTTTTTAATCTCTCCATAAATATAATCATCAACACTACTTCCTCATTTGCTCACATAATAAACAAAATATGCATAACTAAAATCCAAGTTAAAGGGCAACAAGTGTATATCACCAGATTATATTAACAGTAACAATAATTTAATCTGCTACCACAAAGACAAATTACAGTCTTACAAATTTCTGTGGAATTTTAGCTTCTGAGACTTGAGCGAGATGACAGGAAGCCTTTGGCTGATGCTATTTAGATCACTATATGCAGCAGAATCAGTAGGATAACCTCCTGCATCATAAAATTGTTAAATAAATGAACTAAATCAAAACAAAGAAGGATAAAAACCAATATCAGATTAGGTACCTTAAACAGAAAGATATCTAACTCTAACACAAAAAAGAAGACAAAATGCTTAACTTTAATGTAGAAAAAATCATAGTCGTTGAAGTTAAAGCGATATTCGATTAAAGAGTCAAAATCCTCATTTTTGCGAATCAAAAACTAAATCGAACCATTACATTGACACTACCTCTTAAGATTAACTAAAAATGACATATATTATATTCTAATACTTCTACTTTATGAGCTTTAGCATTTGAAATATCACATGCGCTAAAAATGCAAAACAAAAAATTTCCATAGGTCTTCTTTTTAGTACCTAAAAGGGTAGGTATTTTTTTTTGTAGTCATAGGCAACAAAACGGATAAGTTTTCTTTTTAATGAAACAAATTTGTCAATTGCTAAATCAATTATGCCATAGTCTTCTAACACTCGTAGCACCACATGGTTTGACCCAGAAAGATGGATCATTGCCCATGTCAGTGCACCCGAACGATCAGCAGTCAAAGATTTCAAATACACTCATTCTTTTGTTTAGTTTTGCCACAACCATTAATTGATTCTTCTTTTTCTTTTCTCTTTTTCTTAGAGATAACACACAGATGAATATCTACCCATCCTCACTTCTTATAAACCACAAGACACACACTCCCTTTCAATCTTCTTCTCTCTCTTAGAAAGCACCACCGACACCACTCTCTCTCTTCCTTTTTCTCTTATAGACCACCACCAACCCCTCCCTCCCTCTCTGTTTCAATACTCGCCTTCTTGCTCTCCTAGGCCCTTGTCACTATCACCGCCACTCTCTACTCCTTTTATTTCTCTCCTCCACCTTCATAACCACCACACTTCCTCTCCTTCACTTTCGCCGCCTCCACCTACTCCTCTTCAGATGGGTGATCGATTTGAGTCTCCTCCTATCCTCCCTCCTTTGCCTCCTCCTGTGTGTTTGGTTTTGTTTTTCTTTTACTGAAATCATGTTAAATTTAATAATTCAAGTATGGATCTTATCAAGGAAACATATCGGAATCCACACTAAAGCATCTGCAAAATGTCAGACGCATACTCATAGCACAAGGACATGGGAGAAATTGGAGGGAGGGTCAATGCAGGAAAGAACTTACAGTAGACACTTCCTGAAAAGTGGCCTCTCTCCAGCAACATTCTCGAAGAATAATAGGATCTGCGCGCTCATTAAAAATGCAATGCATACGAGTGTCCCTTAACCTCATTAGGACTCCATCAACTCTAAGCTATAACAAGAACTGAGATTAGTGGGTGACAAAGAAAATAAAGTTACTGGAAAAAATTGGTGTTCAAATAGAGCTAATCAGATACTAGAATTCCAACTTATCAAAACAAGTGAAAGTTACATCATAATGGACAAATGAGTATGGATAATCTAATTCAATAATTCAAGTATATTATTTTCCTAGTGAAGATAGGGGAAAAGTTAGTTGCTTTTACTAAGAAAATGGAACTGAAGAATGGGCAGTAGATCAACCCACTTACCCAATATCGCAATAGAAGAAACCAACAACTCGGCATGACTCTCTACAAAACCACAAAGTGATATATCAGTTCACACCTATAATTACATTTTTCTTTTATTTCAAGTCTCAGAAATAGAAAGTAGGCTTCAGCTTGTTTACCACTTTTACAGTTAAAAGTGACACTCCATTATCAGCTAGTTCATCCTCATACAAGATCACCTGTTAAGCAGATCATTTTTCACTTACGCAAGTATATCATAAATAGATTCTGAAACTGAAAACTAGCAGGACCATCATGAGAACAAGGTACCCACCTCATCATAAAAAAGAATGGGCTCTCTTGATGCTAGTGCAACCACATCAATTTGCTCATCACAATCCTCCCAACAGAGGTCACAGCTCTCATTCTGACAACATTATGTTGAAAGATTTAAAAAAATAAAAAAAAGACAGATATAAGCTACCATACAGAAACCCACTGTTACTTATGCTCTTATTCACTCTCCTTGTTTCCACTTAACAACAGTGTGGCTATGGCATATACTAAAGGTTTTGAAGAACATCACACCTGTGTACCCTAGAGAAGAAAGAATTCCCATTCAAGGATATAATTTTTGAAAAATAGACTGAGTTTTCTAGTATGAAGCACCAGATAAACCAGTCAACAATTTTCACTTTTTCCCTGATAACCAGTATCTAAAACAATCAAACAAATGCAATTGAAAGAAAACAAGAAAATTTTGGAGTAGGGAAGGAACCGAAATTCACGTAATTTCTTTTTAAACTGATCAATACAATGCTAAGAAACACTTGAAAGAGAATAAGCCAGCGAAAGATTTCAAGCTTTAGGCTCCAACTCTAAAATTTCCACTAGTTATGCTTTGACTACACAGAAAATATAAAAATATAACTAGTTGATGAGAACAAAACAAACCTTCTCTGATTCCACTTCAATGGCTTCACTTCCACAATATGGTGGAATAAATGTGTAGTCATAATCTAGTATCACCTGTTGGGATGGTTTGCTGCATATTCACATTACGTAATATTTAAGCAAGGAACAATCTATAAATAATTAAAATGAGAAAGAAAAAGGGAATGAAAATATATAACAAATGGCACTAAATGGAAACATATTATTCCTACCAAAAGAATCGTCCATTGTCATGTGACATTATAGAGTTGACACAATTATTTTTATCAGTTTACCGAACATAAACAACTCTATCTAAACATGGTTAACTTTATAATTTTCAAGAAAATAGGAACAGCAAGCTATGTCCCAAACATCCTTAGTTCTAATCATATAACTAACCAAAGCTTATGTCCTTCCAACAAGTAGAAGAGGCCACGGAGTTGCATTCTGAAGGATAAATAACCACAATAAACAAGAAGCGCCATACAGTATGACTGACATAGAAACAAACAAGAGCGTGGCTTAGCCAAAGAAGAAAATAAGTTGTACAGATCTGCACAGGTCTCGTATAATTTACATAAGCACAAGTAAAACTCAGCAGAATTGTGGAAGTCTCTATCGTGAGAGACCTTGTACTCAATTTCATAGACATTTCATATGTCTTTCCTGGATCTTTTAAAATAGAAAATGTCTCCATGCAATGTTTTTGTTTTTATTGGACACACTATGTATTCCAATGCTTATGTTATTATTGCAAGAAAATGTGTCGAGAAAATAGTTCTTCAGACAAGCATCCTACAAGAAATAAGTTTTCAATAGATGAGTTAAATAATATAAAAAAAAAAACTTGAAAATGGTAACTTGAATATAGACCTTTGAAGATCTCCAAAATGAAAACCATTGTCAGCCAAACCAATGGCATTGTATCCATTAAACTAAAAGAGAAGAACATCACTCATGTATCACTACAGAACCAATTCTAGAATGGAATTTGATTCATTATATAGGAGATAAATGACTCAAATATGAATTAATTAAAATCAAATGTCTAATAAAACCAAACAGAACTGAATTGAATTCTTCTCGAATCAGTGATTCCAAATTAGTAACGCAAAGAAAGCAGAACATAAAACGAGAGAAAGAGAGAGAGAGAGAGAGAGAGGGAGACAGAGATTACCTCCTAAACTTCGACTGTGCAGCAGCAGGAACTTCAACTGGTGGCAAAGATTCCTTCTTCCAGCCAACCAAGGCATCAAATGCATTGAAATGGATTTTGATGACACTAATCGAATGTTTAAGAACCAAAGAACTGTCCCCAAAAACCATTTCCGGCAAGTGAGAAGTCTGAAGTTTTTGCTCCCATCTGTAACCGTACAAGCACTAAGACTAAATTATTGTTGAAAACCAACAACAACTTCCATTAACTCTGATTACACCAACTATTTATTACATTTCAGAGAAGGATAATATGCGTATTTATAAGTCTTATGCAACCAAAACAAAGAATATCTAAAAGTATTCCAGAAACTGCCTAGACATTGTACAATCATAACTTATAGTCCTAGACAAGGTCACTGCTAATAAGGCCTTAAAAAATGGGGTTAACCCAACTAAACAAACTCACCTAAAACTATCAGCAACAAAATCAAAAGCAAAAATTTAAGTTCTTAGCATAAAAATTTATAGCAAATAATATTACACAATCCTCAGTAACAAATTAGGATCAAACTACAAATCAGTGCATGCAAAAAGAAAAATCCTGTTCAATCAAGCATTGACACTTGAACATTACAAAACAAACACGAACAAACTCAACGCTTAACAGACCTGTTTCCGAGCAAAATAGTTTAATCTAATCTTTAAAATAACACAAAAATCAAATTCCCAACTCCCAAAGGCACAAAATGTATGTGATTTTCAACATTGCTAGCAAAATTATAAATATTTACTTAATTTTTTTTCGGGAAATATGAGAGACAGCAGAGAGAGAGAATAATGGTGAAAAGTGGAGGAATTAAGGATGAAGCGTTTGGAGGAAATGATCTCTCAGCCATGAATACGGAGGCCACGGCGGCCGTCGGTCAGAAGTTCGGCACCGGCGGCTTTCAGTTCCTTCTCGTCTACTTCCACTTCCATCGCCTTTTTTAATGTCACTGATTCGGCCGGTTTCCGTTGCTTCCCTCTAGCTCTCGCCCATTTGAAGTTTTCGGGAAGTTTATTGAGTTAATTTCATTGATAGTACCTCAACTTCATTAAATGCTACACTAAAATACCTTAACTTTGTTTTATTTAGTGAAATTACCTAAAATTTGGTTTTTTTTTTTCACTCAACATACTCATATTTAAGTGACTCAGCAAACAATGACAACATGGCTGACCACATAAGGTAAGACACCAATTGACATGGATTTGTAAAACATTTATCCAAAACGGCGCCATTTAGTAGTTCAAGCCAAAACTACGTCGTTTATCACTTCTGCTCCTTAAAAGACGAGCAAACTTCCATACCTCAGTGACTGAGACGAAGGCATCGACAACCCAAACCTGAAGCCATCTCGTTTGTCTTGCCTATCAACCTAGAAATCAACCTTCCACGCTGTGCCACCACCGCCTTGCCTCCACATCGCTGATTCCTCCCTCAATTTCGTTCCTCGCTAGTAAGCAGAAGAATTCCTCCTTTTTTTTAAGGTTTCAATCTTCATATTACTTAGGGTTAGATTGACGGTATGATTCAAAATGGAAATATACATAAATTAATCTTCTGAATTAGGTGAAGCTGTGACAAATTCAGACGAAGTAATAATATTTCAACTTGCACTCGTTTCCCCTCTGATAAGCTGAACAATTCCTCCTTAATGTTTTTTGAAAGTTTCAATCTTCATATTACTTAGGGTTAGATTGATAGTATGGTTTAAAATGGAAATATGTAGAAATTGATCTACTTCTGAAATTGACAAGGCTTTGAAGAAATAATGTTGAAATCCTGGTCAAACATGTCGAACTCAGCTTGTGATGGCATTAGAAGGATTGATGTACCACAATGTGAGTGCACTGTTGATGCAGTTGTTAGATTGTCGAAGACTGCCGATAATCTTGGTAGAAGATTCTACGGATGTGCATTATTCGTGAGTACTAGTATTAGTGGTATGTGAAATTGTGTGTAATTTAAGTATTATAGTAGCGCATTGATAAGTTCATTATTGGGTAATGTTTGCAGTATGAAAATGGTGGAGGATGCAATTTTTTTAGGTGGATAGACACTCAGTGGACTAGACGAACAAGGGTGGTCGTGAAAGCTATTTGTGAGGAACTGCATTATGAGAAAGAAACCCTGAGAAATATCTAATCGGAGTTAACCGTGGCATTCAGAAGAATTGAAATGTCGAAACAAAAGATCTCAACATGTCGCATGGGTTGTTCAGAAGGATGTTGTACTTACTGTCTGGTTTGAATAATGCTTTTATCCATGTGTTGGATGGTCGATCAACATGGTGTAACCAATCACATGCAGTTGGGTTTTTATTTGCAATCTCACCAATCCACTTCTGAAAATCAGGCAGAACCGAAGCTCGAGCAGCATGCTATATCATGTCTTTTAGCTCTTTTCCTTTGAATCTTCCTCTAAAATTTGTATAAATATGTCTCACACAATTTTGATGTTCAGCATTTGGAAATATTGTTCTAATAGCATTGCAAAGTGCCTAAAATAGCATTAACCAGTTCATGTTACAATGACAACTAAAGAACATGAAACTAATAATTTTAAACTTCTACTAACTAAAATGTCTTAATTGTACAAATAAAACTCATTATGTGCTTCCAATTCAGTAATTGTTCCACTTTCATAATTATTTCCAGCAAATAAAAGATATACCTTCCATCAAGAAATACATACAAGCATAAATAACGTTTTCCATCAATGTTACTTGACAAATTATTATTTTTTCCCTACTTCCAAAACACATATTCATTTAGCAGCAACCTAAAATAACATATTTATAGTTATGAAAACTAGAATTAGAACGAGGTGAAACAGAAAATATACCTTCTGACGATCGCTTATGAAGGTTATCGTGTGGCTATTTCCAATCTCCAAATCCTCACCAAATAAACTCAAAAACCAACACCATGTCTCTTGATTTTCTTTCGCTACAACAGCCCAAGTGATGGGATATATTTGATCATTATCATCCAATGATACAATGGTTCAAAGCTCACCCTCATAGTGTCCCTTTAACCATGTCCATCGATACAAAGAAGTTTTCTAATCCCTTCATTCCAACCACATTTTAGCCCGGATAAGCAAACATAATACCCTTTAAATTCTGCATAATTCGTCCACAATTGCACTGTTGAACCAGGATTGATGTATTCAATCTCGGCTTTATAAGCTAACAATTTCTGATATTGTTCCCTTTCGTTTCCATTGATCCATTTCAAAGCTAAGTCTCTTGCCCTCCAAGCCTCGATTCGACTTATTTCAATACCATGATCAGTTTTGACGGCATGAATCAACCCATTCATGCTCCAATGTTGAT